>VZSZ01011981.1:367662-544700 GCA_013398815.1 Ibidorhyncha struthersii | reverse complement strand
GGCAGAGGCTGATAGGCGTGCCAGCTGTTGAAACAGCCAGCCTTTGTGTCTCCTCTTTTCCTTTGCAAGTTGTTTTCTAAATCCTGCTCTGGTGTCAACGTGCACTGAAATTGATACTAATATTGACATTGACTTTTACAAAATTAATACGTTTAACATGATACTTAATGATAATTCAAGGTTCCAGATTACCTGCTAAATTAAGTCCTTTGGAGTGTAAACAAGAAGAGATTTATTTTCCTGCACATTTGCTTTGTTTTTTTGAAAAAACAAGTACTTAAATTAAGCTATTTTTTCTTTGTTTTTGTCAGCTGGATATTGGCAGTTGGCAGTCACTGTGCTAAAAAGCCTTTAGGAATATGGATCCAAAAATAATAGAGGCCTGTTGGAAGATTTCTAGTGTTTAAAGAGCCTCAGAGATTTTGTAATACTTCCGAGGGCTGTATTTAGAGATGACTGTCAAAATGTTTACTAGTGTCTTTACCAACATTGATGAAAATACAATATTTAACAAAAGAATTTGATATTGTCTGGAATTTCACCACCAGGTGGTATCCATTTACATACTTAAAGATATCCTTGGTACTTGGAGCTTCTTACTTTGTGGTGTGGATGAGTAAATACAAGATTTTTGTACCCCTTTATTAAGATATAATGCACCTTTGCAGCCTGAATTTGACAAATATTTTTGCTTGTGCCAAAATGATTTTTAAGAGGAAACGTGTGTTGTGCTTTATATTATTTTACCATATCAGGCAGATTGTGCAGAAGGGCAATGAGGTGTGTGAGAAGGTTGGAGAAAGAAAAATAGCAGTACTCCCGTTTACTAAAGGGAACTCTCTTGGCAGCATTAGTGAATGAATATCTTCTTCTGTTAGTCTCTCCTGCTCGAACTCTGAACTGCAGTTTGTTTAATTTTATCTCTGACAGACCATTCATTTAATATCAAGAACAGTTTTAAGTGTGGCTTGAGCTGTTTTTTATCACAGGTAAGTAGCTGAAAGGACTCATGTAAATGATCTATGTTGTACTGATTTTTCATACACTGGACATGAAACAAATGCACAACATGCTGAGATCAAATGTGTATGTGACCAAAGAAAGAAACTAAGGCAAACTATTCAGTTTTTCAGTAATATACACCACTATTTAGGTTGCTTGTGTATGTGATCCCAAGCGTTTAAGGGATTTTTTACTCATTTTGTACTAGGAAAGATGCAAAGGCATTGTACAGATATTGGAAAGATAATGAGATAATAGTGTTGGGGTGTTATCTTAGCCCTCATTACATGCTGCACTTTTTGGTTATCTTATATTTTCTTCTTCATTCATCCATGACTCACTTCTCAAACGATCCTACTGTGACAGTAATGTAGATATATTTTTTCTCAGTGTCTTGTCACAAAGAGGATGTGGGAAATAGCCATGAATATTTATTTCTAAATAGATTTGACTGTATCAGTGAAATGCATGCTATAATGCTCCTTTCAGGTTGTCTGAAAAATAATATTTAAAAGTATTTTTGGTTAACTTAAGTATTATAATCATAGACTACATATTTCGCAGAAAAGTTGAACCTCAGATGTGGCTGGGTTATTGATGCCTCAGAACTGGCAACTGTTGACTGGCATGTATGAAATGAGGAGAGCCCACTTCCCAGCAAAGCAGCATCCTAAAAAGAGCCTCTGAAAGGAGCCAGGAATCTTGTATTAGATGCACTAATGCACACATTCCTCCCAGATATGGCTGATATGAAGGAGCTGAGAGTTTGGTCAGGAAAGTTGTTTTACAGACATCCTGGAAAGGACTGAAATGAAAAAGAAAGTATTCAAATGAGAGAGGGATCGTCTCTAGAAATACGTATTTGAAATTGTGTACATTTATTTGAAACTATACCTAAATCAGGACATCTTGTGACTGGCTTGGTGAGCCCATGGAAACATGTTTCTAAGTGGCAGTACTGTTCTCCCCTAATTTTGATTTAAGCAAGTAATTCCAGCTTCCTGTTTGAAGTCTGGAGTGAGAAAATTCTATCCGGAGGTGGAGCTTTCCCTACTCTTAGGGTGATGTGAATCATTCCTTAGTGCCTGTCTCTTTCCTAGTGCTGCTTGCAGGCCAAGTTTGGTACAGGTGAATATTTGGAAAATGCAGGCTTCGCTCAGAAAAAAAACAATACTAACAAAAGTGGAAAGAGACAGATCCTGTTAACACATCCTAGCAGGAGATCATTCCTTGTAAGACTTGCATGCATATTATTATGCCCGTACAACAAACTTCAAGGAAGATCAGTCTTTGCTTGGACGCCAGGTTGGAGAATAAAACTGGTGATGATCGTGGCAAACTGTTTTTCTGCTTATGTTGTTAATTTCATGATCTTCCAGTCCAGACCACAGCTAATACATAATGTATCAACTAAAACACCAACTAAAATACATAATACATTATGTATCAACTAAAACATCCAAGAAAGCCTTAGGTTTGCAAAGGTTTGATCAAGAACTTAACTATATTTGGTTTCTGTCGCAGCACATTGCAGCATATTACTGCATCATAGACATGAAAAATTTTGTTATGTAAACCACTTGTATGAAAAACTTAATACAGTTGATATTTTTTTGTGAGAGATTTGAAGCGCATTTGAAGAAATCTGTTCCATAGATCAATCTATTACTGTTCTTGCACAGAAAGTCAGTGTGGTAGATTTCCCAATATGAAGGGGTCATACTGACTTGCTGTTCCTCACTGTTGGATGACAGAGAGTGTCTGGCCATCTTGTGACTGCTGTGGACAAACAGATCCGATGCAATAAAAATGTATCTACCTCATGAGTTTGATTTCTTTCCGTGGCCTTCTCCATATAGTTTTGATGTGATAGGACTTCTAGGAGAATAATTACTTTTGGCTTTAGTTTTGGATGAAGTGAACATTCCATACTTACATATGAGGAAAGTCTTTTATTCAGCAGTGTGTCAAGTTGCTTGTTTCCATTTTGAGATAGAATAGGACTTCTTTTAAAAAGTTACAGAGGTGTTTAGTATAAAAGGCTACATAAGTGTTCTCCTCTAAGGATCAAGCAGATCACAAAACAGAGCCTTTACCAACTGCAGTATTCGTAGAGGTTATTACTTTCCCAAACTTTTTGCTCAACCAATTTTCTACTTTACTTCTGTGAATTCCCAGTTTTCACACTGACTATCCCTTGACTTTGCAGCCTCTGATTTTGTCATGTTTTCCTCATTGTCCTCAGCTTGGCATCAAGCCTCATTGCAACTCCTTCATTAGAAAGTAGTGATCTTGTGTTATAGGTAAAGTTTAAAGGCATAAACTGGTATTATTTTTCTTGGAAAAAAATTAAGACTTACATTTGTTTAGCTAAAAGATAAAAATTAAGGATAATATAGGGAGAATTTGTGTTTTCAGAAGAATAGATTCTTCCACTTAATTTCTCACAGCCCTTTTCTGGAAAGGCTTCTTATACCAGCATGGGCACCTGCTAACTATTGCCAAACGTTCCAGTTCATTAAGAACGTTCTTATCCTACTAAAACTGATGTGTGATAGGATCATGAATCACCAGACTTTGAGGGAGAAGAGCCCAATCCTTTCCCCTAAGTATGGAGGCCAATAACACTGTGAAAGAAGGTAATCACCAGAAGTACATCTTTGTTAGAATTCAACCTCAAAAGCAATTTCGTCAGTAGATAAATCCTAGATCTTCTGGATCTGGCAGTCTAATACAAGATATTTGAAAATAAACCTTCCCAATCCACTGTGCCCTTTCAGGAGGGGTCCTTTTCATTCCAGTAGTTTTCAATGACCCATTGGTTTACAAAAACTTTGTAGCCTCCTCTGGATCCCTAGGAAAATTTCATGATCTTCATTACTTTTGAAACCTCTGGGACTGTTGGCCTTCACAGGACACTCCTCACCTCCGCTGGCCCTACTGATACCATGTTTATGGTCTTTCTTATTCTGTGCTGTGCATTTGCACTCAGAAATTGTTTCTGAGCGCACTCAGTTACTCTCAAGAAGAGAACTATGCCCTTTTCTCCCAGAAGTGTCCCATTTGAGCCACAGGACAGCAGTCAGGATAAAGCAGCTTGCCTTTCTGGTGTCTAGCCTCACTCTTAAAAAGAAAAACAAAATCAGTGCTTACACAATGAACATTGAACAAACAAATAAAGCAGGTCTATGTTTCAACTCACTGGCATGTCAGCGAGATAAACTTCCACTCAACTGGTGTTTCACCAGTACCAAATATGCGGGCAGTTCATCCATAACATAGAGGTTTTGCATTTTGTTTTAGAGTTTGATCTGTGTAACTTTGTTGACTTTTTCAAAAATCAAAAACATCGATCCCTGCTGTGGGTTTGGCTTTATTTAATTTGAGGAACTGAAATAATCTTACTGTAGCTTCTCTATCCTCCATTCCCTTCCTTTGTTGTTGATCAAAGAGGCAAGATAACTTTTATACATTTTTTATTGTCACTATTTTATGCAAAAATGCTGCGAAGATTTCTCAGTCACTGCAGTTCTGAAGCTAAAAAGGGCCTCCGAGCATTTCAGCCTAAATACTACCTAGGAAGGAAAGTGTGATTCCTTGAGCATTGTGCTTTTCCTATCTTAATCAATATGTGCAAATATATTGCATTGTAAAATCAGAGGGCAAAACTAGGTCTTTGACCTTTGACTCCCTTCATATTCAGGTTTAAACCTTAAAGTTACTAACATTTGTATTTACATTTACATTTATATTTTTACAATTTTTTATCTATCACTAGTATCTATAGTTGTGTAGATTTTTTTCAAATAATTAATATTATTAATATTAATATTAACAGTAAAGAAAAAAAAAAGTCATGACAGGCCTCTAATGGGTCAGTCAGTGAAAGATGTTTGGGTGAAAAAAGGCATCACAGAATTTTTTTTATTGTCTTCTTGATGTGTTCTCTAAAAAGCCACTAAGTGCAATTTGTTCCTGGTGCAATATGCATGCATACCGTAACAATGGACATCTATTTTATATTTAAGGGAAAGAGAACATACAATTTTCTCTATAAGCTGTTTGCTATCTGTGTAATTTTGTAAATAACTGAATGAAACGCGTTCTAAAAAACAAAAAGAGAGACTTGTGTTGTATAGTAATAAAGGGCTGTAGACCAAGGACAAGTATGAGAAAGCCAACAAATGTACCTACTACGTTGAGCAATCTATAGTTTTCTTTGTAGTATTAGAGTGCATCATGCATACTAAGGGAGACAAATAACGCTCCCTTTTGGGAAAGTTAGTAAATCAACAAAGCATAAGAAATCTGAAGAATTTTATTTGAGCTAGTAGGGATAAAAGTGTGTAAAAATGATACTAGAAAAAGAGATGGGAGGAAAAAGCAATACCTTCCATTTCATTTGGTTCTGAACAAGCAGAGGAATGCAAGCCAGGTCTTTTCTACTGCCAAGAAATTCACAATCTTACTAATAGTCTTTCAAAGTGTTTAGTGAATTCATCTTGGTGGCAATACTTATTAACTAAGGCCCAGTGCAGCATGAGCTAAAATAGCAGAATGGGTAATTCATTGCAAATATGACTAGTTTTATGTCCATTTTCCATTGCTTCTTGACTGGTGTTTAGTATTAATACTCTAACGTAATTGGCTCTCTTCCTGTCTTCAGGCTGTGAGGCTCGAGGGATTTTTTTTGTAAGTGAGGGGGGTGCATGTGTGTGCTGTATTTAAAGTGTGTGGTTTGAACTTTGTGGGAAACTCCTCTTTGTCATAGCAAAAAATCCGCAAAGGATCTGATTTCAAAATCCAGCAGTCAAGTTTTGAATTCAGAATATTAGACATTTCAATACTTTCTCAGAGATAATAGTTTATATGGTGAAAAGTGGACACAATAGAATGTGTGTTTAATGTGGAAAGTGTCTCATGACACCAGATGAAACAATTGAACACAGAACAGGAAAATGTAGAAGATTAACAACAATATGGTACTGTGGTGGGTTGATCTTGGCTGGATGCCAAGTGCCTATAGCTGCTCTATCACTCGCCCTCCTCAACTGGACAGGGGGAGAAAATACGATAAAAAGCTCATGGGTCAAGATAAGGACAGGGAGATCACTGAGCAATTACTGTCATGGTCAAAACAGACTTGACTTGAGAAAATTAATTGAATGTATTGCTAATTAATAAGAGAGTATGATAATAAGAAATAAGAACAAATCTAAAAAACACCCTCCTCCCATCCTTCCCTTCTTCCCAGGCTCAACTTCAATCCCATCTTCTCTACCTCCTCCCCCCAAACAGTGCAGAGGGACAGGGAACGAGGATTGTGGTCAGTTCATAATGTGTTGTCTCTGCCACTCCTTCCTCCTCGCGCTCTTCCCCTGCTCCAGTGTTGGGTCCCACCCATGGGAGACAGTCTTCCATGAACTGCCCCAGCGTGGGTCCTCCCAAGGGCTGCAGTTCATCACGAACTGCTCCAGCATGGATCCCCTGTAGGGTCACAGGTCCTGCCGGAATACCTGTTCCTGCATGGGCTTCTCTCCACAGGGCCACAGATACTACCAGTACCCTGCTCCAGCGTGGGTTTTCCACAGGGTCGTAGCTTCCTTCAGGGCACATACAGCTGCTCTGGCAGGGGGTTCTTCAGGGGCTGCAGGGTGCATATCTGCTCCACAGTTAACCTCCATGGGCTGCAGGGCGACAGCCTGCTTCACCATGGTCTTCACCACGGGCTGCAGGGGAATCTCTGCTCCGACGCCTGGAGCACCTCCTCCCCCTCCTTCATCACAGACCTTGGCGTCTGCAGAGTTGTTTCTCTCACATGTTCTCACTCCTCTCCCGGCTGCTGTTGCACAGCAGTTTTTACCCCTTATTAAATATGTTATCACAGAGGTGGTACCACCATCACTCATGGGCTCAGCCTTGTTGCAGGTCTGTCTTGAAGCCTGAAGGAACTCACTTTATTGGACATGGGGGAAGCTGCTGGCATCTTCTCACATAACCCACCGCTGTGGCCCCCCTGCTACCAAAACCTTGCCAGGTACACCCCATACATAGACACTGAAAGAACAACCTTCAGAGACAGCCCTCACCCAGCCTAGGATACATGTTGCCCCCTTTCCAGCCTGCTGTGTGAATAAAGCTGTCACCAAAACAAACTATGCTTTCTATATGGTGAAGTAGAGTCTTTCTAGAGGTCAAATTTTGTATTTCATGCATTTTTTATCTCTCTGAAGAAAGGGAAGTGGTCAGAGAAGGATAACGAGTTTCTCAGCTCAAACTGCTGGGTTAAGCGTGAACATGAGCAGGATGTTTGGGTTTTATGGTTTCTCTGTGGTAAGGTTCAAAGAAAACATGGTTTATGAAATCATAATAATACGTACTGCTGTTATGTCATTGCAGCCTAGTCTAAAAACCTTAATTCTTAATGCAGCAAAAAAGTTACCCATCCTCTAAATATTTAACTAAGGTTTTTCTATTTATTAAACTAGGGTCTGGCACTATCCACTTTTCATATGTATCGTCTTTTCTCCTTTGTAAAGAAATTTTTCAGAGGACAAGCTTTACAAAACTTACTGAAGAAGTACCATTTCCTAGGTGGTAACAGAGGATGTCTTTATGAGGTGAATGCATTTAAGTGGATACTTTTTCTTCACTTTGCAGAATGCAAAAAGAATAGGCTTGCAGAGCACGCCTAAGGTACTAGCATATTTGCAAAGTAATTTTGAAGTAAAGAGAGTGTAGGAAACAAAAGAAACTGGTGAAAAATATATTCCTTTGAATCTGACTGTTTAAAAGAACACTTTTTACTAAAAAGTTAAATTCCTAAAATGGTACCTGTCTTTCACTATGTTTTGGTTCAGCTGAAAAAGTGTATAAATAGACATCACTATTTCTGTTTTGGTTTTGCTCTTAATTTTCACTGCTGTTTTCTCACAGAGGAATCTGGTATATTTTCAAAGCATTAAAACAAAGTTTACAACTAGATTATCTTAGTTCCTTTATGTATTACATTATAAATCAACATTTAACTAAGGTAGAATGCATCTGCAGTTGGTATAAATCCACTGTCCTTATTGGCTGCAGTAAATATTGACAATTTACATTACTAAGGATTGACAATTTATATTACTAAGGAGTGGGACAGCAAGCTTTCCGTCAGCTGTAAGTATAAGAAATAAACCATAATGATATGATATAGATTATAAATCCGATCAACGCTTCCCTTTACTTATTCAGAAAGAAATATAATCATGTGTTTAAGAGTACATGGTATAACTTACACTTAAAGAACTTAGTGTCCAATGTGTTGTCATAGAAGGCTCAATGATTACAGTTTATTCACTGAAGTAATTGTGAACATATAATTATTTCTGCCATTGCTAATAATTACCAACTCGTTTTACTTAGACATGAAAACCAAGACAAAAAAATTAAATTAAGGCAGCCTGGGAAAGAGGAAAAAATTATGTTCTTTAGTTGTGAACTCTACAATAAAATATACAGAGCCAATGGGCCAAAAAATTGCTTTTACTAAACAGTGACATAACCCTTGTTTCTTATTTCTACTTTCTGTAGAACTCCAGTCAAATGGAAATCTGTATCTTTAGCATTTTTTTCTGGCATTCACTGTCTTGCCTGGTATCTCATTATGTTTTGTAATATAATGTGTGTCTTTACAGAATTCTGGTTTTGTATCAATGATTTTCTCCTGTGAATATTGATACCATTACCTGTGCATAGAATCGCTACTGTGAAGGTGGCAATTCTAAAGGTATCTACATTGCTGAGAGATCAAGTCCTACCAAAAACCTTGGGCTTAGAACAGAATTATTTTCAGCTTGCAGCTAATGTAATTACAGGGAAATGGAAAAAAGGGCTATAAAAATCGCTGGTTAAAATGTAGATTCTTTGGGACAGGGACTCTTTTTTTTGGAATAGAAAACTGGGAAGGAAGTTAGTATTCACAGTATGTAATTTAACCAGATCAGAATGTCATTAACTTCTCTCACCTAGGACCCATTTGACAATAATTCACATACCACTACAGATACATCATCACTTTTTTTCTGCCCACATAGTATTTGCTTTCAGACTTGATTTTACAGAGTGGGTGTCGAGGTGCTCTCAGAAATAATGGATAAAATAATTGAAAACCCCAAAAGAAAATATAAGAGACTAAGTCCCTGCATATTCATGCACACATTCCCTTCTCTTTATTTTAGGATTAGGGGTTGAGGAAGAGAGAAGTGTCTTTGCTAGATTAAATTTTTTATCTTCTGACTCTCTCTGCTTTCTGACAAAGTTGCCTTCCAAATCTTTGTTATGACAGAAGTGGGAAATCCTCTGGATATATTTACCGGATCAGTTGCCACAGGGTTGGTTACCTCAATGTAAACAGTAGCAGAACAGAGTTCCCCTCTGTCTCCCCACCCCATCCACCTAGTCCCATTACAGTGGGCCATTGAACATTGTTATTTGTTTTTCATGCAGGCGTACAAAAAGAAAAACATTTCAGCATCTTCCCTAACGCTTTCTTTTCAGAAAAACCTGAACTGAAAACAAAGTTAAATGCATGTTAGTCAGATTTTTGGATAACCTAGATCCAGTCAGTAACTGGTTGGAGTTTGTCATGACAGTTTGCAGTGAAGTATTTATCCTGAAAAATAGGACAAATCATAGAAAAGCTTTCTTTCCTCTGAAATGTTTTAAAACCTATTAAATACTAAACTGGTTGTATAAACGTGATAGCGGTATAGCTTTTCAGAGTAAATTAAATACAATTACGGGAACATTTTCAAAAGGCTTACAGAAACTTTTCAGCGTCATTGCTAATTTGATAATCCATGAGTATAACTCATGCTAAACACCATGGGACAAATCAATTGTGAGCAAGTAAGAGGACTAGTTATTGAGATATTATCAGATTGCTCATAATCACATATTTTGCCCTCTGGATTTGTACTGCAGTTCACATTCTTGAAGTCCATTCACACTTTAATTTAATAAAGCCTTCTCTGTATCTATTTGGTAGGTCATATTTGATTACACCAACTGTCCAGATTTTAAAATAACATAATCCAGCACTGTCTGATAAACTTAAAATGTATTCAGATCTGTTTCTGACATTCATTCTTCTCATTCTTCAGATTTCCTTAAGGCAACCTCTGAATTATTCCCATGCCCCAACTTTCTCTTGTTTATTCTTACTTGTGCGTGAGAGTCAAAATCCCACAGCTTCCCTGGTTCTTTGAGTAGTGCCAATCGGCCCAGTGCTTTAGGTCATGCCTCTCTCTTTTTCCCATTTTTTTTATCACAAAGTTAAGGAGAAAATCCTGAATGGAACCACAGCTTTCTCCCTCCAACACACTTCTAGCTTGTTTTTTTCCCATGCCTGAGGTGCTGAACAGGCGTTTTACAAACCAACACCTGATCAGAGATAGAGCACCTTCAGCAGTGCTAAAAATACAGGGTAAAATAGTAACAAAATATTTCCAAGCATCTCGCCTTGCAACAGATACCTTTATTATAAGATATTTCTTAATCAGAAACCACTCAGACAGCATGTCTGTGGTTTATTGTTTCACTAGAAAGAGATAGTTGTTTATCAAATGTTAACCTGAATTGGAAAAAAGGGAGAATGCGAAGAGAAAATGTGCTCAGATTCCAATTTTTTATCTTTTCCTTCATTTTTTCCAGATCACAACAAAGTCTGTCAATTATGAAGCCAAATCATGCACTCTCTCTGACAAATGCATCAAGGCTTGACATCTCATCTGGTCAGGTTTCATTTGTATGTGATGAAATTTCTTCACTTATTCAGACAAACTGAAAGCATCACTATTGATTAGTGATTTTTAAGCAGAAGGCTTTTGTATTGCAACAGTGCATTTGTGAATTTAAGTGAGGTTTGCGTCACCTGTAACAAAATTCTTGAAAGATACTCTGGCTTATAAAAATTGAATGTCATGGAAATTATTTTTTATCAGATGGCAAACATAATAAAAGGAGAAATAAAAAAAAAATCCACATAGGTTTGTTGTTAATGAGCCTATATTCAACTAGTTATTTGTCATTATATCTGTGATTATTTTTCCCTTCATAAGTTGTCTCATGTCTCTCTTCAAACAGTAGTTCATTCCTAAAGAAAACTAGGCAAACATCTTTTTATCCAGTACCTCCATTTTACTTTAACATTAGAATTGCCTTCAAACAAAGAGAGTGAAATCTAAATTTGGGTGGTTTTGGCTTAATTTTCCTTGGGGGAGAATTTTATATGGATTTGGTAGATTCCTTTTTTACAGAAATGACAAGAGACAGTGATCCAAATAATTGATACAATATATTCTGGCTTCTTTGTTTCTTGTCTGTCATGGCTCAAGAAATGCAACAGAAATTATGCTATTTAGAGATCCACTAGAATTCTGAAATCTATGCACATGTCAAATAGATCCCCTTCTCATAAAAATGCATTGCAACACGGCAGCACTTATCTTCATTAAAGGTAATACAATTTGTATTTTGTGTTTACCTTTCTAACAACATACAAAGTCCTAATAGGTCTAAAATAAGAATACCTTCAATTTGTTTACAATTTTTTTTTTGCTTAATGTCTTGCCTATTAGTATGATTTATGTGGTCTTGTTTCAACATTGTGCACTAGCCCAGTCATATTTTAATTTGCTAATATTTTTCATTATGCAAAAATTATTATTTAGGGTTTTTTTTTGGCATCTGCCCTGTCCAAATCCTTTAAGTTTCCACATTTTAGCAGATCTGTGTACCATGAAGGAGAGACTTTCCCTGTGTACTGCTATGTGCTTGTAAAAAAATAAAAACCACAAACAGGCAAAAAAACCCACCCAAAGCCCCTAACTTTTAATCTGATTCAACTCTAAAGAAAGGTAATCAACTGTGACTCAAAATCCTAAGAGTTTGCAATAAGCATATAGTAATCTTTAAACAGGTATTCCTGTTGGATTGACAATACTCTGCTGTGATCTGGGACGTGGGGGTTGTTAGTATTCAGAACATCTTATTTTATTGTTTGTCATGCTTTGGCAGAGAATAGAGTGCCAGTTGTGGGAAGCCTGATGCTTTTGCCATTAACAGAATCCCTAGGTCATCAATATTTCTAAGACAACCAAAATTATTTAGTCTGACCATTCAATTCTATATTTCATCCTTTCAACAGCTAATGAATTGTTTATGAAACTTCTGAATGGCAATGAACGATAGCTAAGATACTGATATAGTGGAAATTTAAAGTTAAAGTTATGCAACTCAGATTTTAGACATTTATGAAGTTCATTGGTTATTAAGCACTTAAGGCACACGGGCTGCATTAAATCTAAATTCTGTAATTATGCATGATGTTCCTAAGTACTGGAAAAACCAAGTAGTTCCTTCTGAGACACAGTCAAGTCCCTTGCTTATAAAAATCTTCAGTTAACTGCACATGCTTCCATGAATACCTGTAATTCAACAAAGAATAAAAATTTCCATTAGAAGATGTAGATGTCCAGTCAATCAAAAACATCCACAGAGGACTGTGGCAAAAGAAGGGTTCCTGGAGGCTGTTGGATAAGGCTGTGCTTCCAGCCTGTTGTAGTGCCTTTCCTGCTCAGTGAAGGTGTCCTCATCTTTGGAAACCTCCAATGAAAGCAGATCCACAACCTCACAGTTGTAAAAATTAATTTCTTCCCTGTTTTGAATGTGAGAAAGTTTTTGTTGTTGTTCTACTCCTTCCTCTACCACCAATATCTAATCTCAGCAATCATTCGGGTCACTGAAGTACATTATGGTTTGTTCTGCTGTACTGCTTGTTCCATCGACGTGCAGAACTGATCGATTCCTTGTGGAATTATTGCCACTTCTTGTCACTCTTAATCATGCATAAGATTTGTATATTTTTGTATTCTAATGATTAGTGTGGTAAAGAGATAAGTCATCCTTCTGAATGTTGTCACTCAGGTTATACTCTGACTCTTCAGAGAAACTAGTTAACCTGAGCAATCTGGCGTGAAATTCTGGTTTGTTCTTTTTTTAAAAACCTTTAATCAGTGAATCACTGAAACAGCTGGTAGAGGGCAGGTTTTTCCTCATTTATTTTACAACCTGATTTCTACTTCACTGACTGTGTGATGGTGAAAGATTTAGTTAAAACAAGCATGACATTGACATTTAAATCATTCTAAAGAGCTGGTAATTATATATTAAAAAAATACCAACCAAACCCTTCTATTCTGCTAGCATTTAATCATTCTTAATTTTTTTTTTTTTGAAAAAGTGACAAAGTTTGAAAAAATATGTTGAAGTACTGGGAGAAATTTCAAGACTGAAAATTCTCCAAAAATGTATCTCAGAGATCTGTCATCACTTTTCTACTGTATTTAAAACGGCAGTTTTAATAATCCCTATTCCTTCATTTTCATGAACATTTTTTCTTAAACAAATCGCATTTTTGCTTGTCTGCTTGTTATGTTGTGGGTTTTTGTTTTTTTTTTTAAAAAGTGTTTGTGTGGCAAAAGAGTACTTTCTTCATTAAAGTGGATGTGATCATTGTAAGAAGGGATCTTTGGAGTTCATTACAGCCTCACAGGAAAGGGCAGATGTTGTATTGCATTTTAGTATTTCAAAGCTGACAGGCTGATAATTCTATATGTATGTTTTGCAGACTTACAGATTTGTTAGGCAGAACCTGAAGTCAGGGATGGATTTTTGAGTGCTGTGGGTTGTTTATTTCTTACAGGAAATTATTCCAGAATTTAATCACTTAAACTTTCCTGATGGTAAATTTTGAGATGGGCTACACAGCCTCTGTGGTATCATTTTTAGCTAATAATCAGGCAATGATTTGCTTACATTACACATCTACATCATAAATCTTTATTGAAGTGTCCAGTGGCACCTAATTTTAATGGTACAATAATGCTAGATTGGAACAAAGGTTTTTTTTAAATAGATATGACATTCATATTACTACAAAATAAATTTCTTCCGACTACTGTTATTGCAGTGACTACCGAATGAATTTATGAAAATTAGTGCTTAAAAGCACTATTCTTTCTAATATGCCCTGACATTTATTAATACAAATATGCATGGTGTAGCAGTAAAAATCGTGAATACTGAAAGTTCCAACATGGATGAAGGTTGAAGCTGGAAAACCAGATTAGATATCAGGTAGACATTTTTATGGTATATGTGTTTAACCTTTGGAAGAAAGATTGTGGTGGATTCTGTTTTTTAATAAAGATGGCTGCGTGGGTGTCTGGCAGCCAAGGTCAACCCACCACAAGGAATTCTTTCCCTCTAAAAATATTTTCCAGTTCAAATAGGAATTATTTCAAAACTGTCCTATATCTAGTTCTATGTATATGTTGTCACATTAATGGCCCTTTTCTGTTTCAGGATTTATGAATTGTTGATAAACACAGCACAATAGCCCACTTTGACAGTTTTAGGTTGTTCTCAAAGCTGAAGATGGTACTCTGCAGTATTACAAAACTACATTTACACATTTCTTCCAGTACCATTTAGTCCCTAATAAAGTTTTTTTATAACATGTTGGTTTTTAAAAAGTTAGAATGAATACAGCATTGCTTTGCCTGATCTGCCCAAGATGCACAGAAGAGTTTCAGTAGATCTGACAGAATAGTTTCTGTATTTCTGTATTTTCAATGGGAATATTTCTAATTGTCAAAAAACATTTTTCCTTTCCCAATTCAGTGTGTTAATCTGTTGAAAAAGTATACTTATATTTAAGATTCATAATAAATACTACACTGATGGTCTCTTTTGTCAAAGCTCTGTGATTATCTTACAGACCCCTGGAAATTAAAGTTTTGATTAGAAATACCAAGCTTAAAATACATCTGCCTTTTTCTATTTATTCTATTGGATTTTTGGCTGGTTTCATTTAATCTCTCTCTCCTTTGTTTCATCTTCATCCCTACATTCCCCCTTATTTCCAAGTGCAAATGACCAAATGCATAACAATTTAGACTTGGACTATGGGCTCATCCTCTTCGCTGCCACCCCCTTTTCTCTCTCTCCATCTCAGCCATATTAGAGGTCTGTCATCTTTTTTCTTCCATTTCTTTTCAGGTAATTTGACTTCAGGAACTCAAGGTCTAAGATCCAGATAAAACCCTAATGGTTGAAGTTTGTGATATTTTCCATTTTTGCTTTGCTATAGTGTTGCAAAGAACAGCGGAAAGAAGTTTCAGTGCCAAATATAGCACACACAATCAATTTGTATAAAAAAAATAGATATTTGAGGAGAAAAGTATGAGCAACTGTGGCTGAAATCTAGCCCCAAATTTGGGTAACATCTGCAAGCCTGAAGTACAGCCTTCTTTCTCTCCCACTTTTATTTATGACTATTTGCTTGGTAAGGGTGCTGATGGATATGTAATCACAAAGCATGTACCTTTTCTCTGAGTAAGAGGATTTAAGTGTCTGAGGAATAGGAACTTATATATATTGTATATAAACAGCCATTTGTCTATTAAGCCAAAAGAATTTTACAAAGGGCTAATCCCAGAGGTGTCTTTCATGCCTGCAAGCAACTGTTAGTAGCTTTCATTTGATGGTTGTAAATGGAAGTATATCCACCCAAGTGCTCCTGATTATTCCTTTGTCTTTGGGCAAGGACAAAAAAAAAAAAAAAAAAAAAAATTGGACTCCCATCCTTCCTGTATGACAAGAAAAATGAAGGAATAAAAAAATTAAAGTTTCTATTCAAACTTTTTCCTAGGTTATAATTGACATATATTTTAAATATACATTTAAAAATTTTGTATGGGTGTAAAAACTGTTTCTGTTGAACATAAAATCATGAAATCCTAAAGTAATTTTGAACAGTAAAAAAGTTGCTTCATTGCAAGTTTATAATGGTATACCAGCAATGTATGTTAATTGGGAGTCTTTCTATCTCAGTCACCTTTTAGCACATGAACTTGATGAACTTTTATTTTTTTGTATGAGCTCAAACTCTGCATTGTATTTATACACTGCTTTCACAGTTTCTTTCAGTCCTTTGACATTTGGAGTTTACTAATTGGGTTAACATTTCTAAAGATGTAGTCGCACTTCCTCAGGTATCTAAGCAAATATAGGTCTATATCACTGTGTGTTCCCATGTGAAATTTAAAATTCAGGAGGAGAAAAGCAATAAGTAATGTCTTTGGTTGCACAGCGCTGTATATAATGTCAGTTTATTTCTCATTGTGAAATGGCAATATGGCCTGTGAAGCACAGCTTGAGCATGCCAGAAGAGTGTGACCATCTTTGTCTACTGTGCCAACAGTCTGCTGCATCTCGCAGAAAAAAAAACAACCCAGACTGATGGTATCTGTTACTATTTGTAGGATTAACACCCCATGTAAATTCCAGCTGTTGCTCATGTGATTGGTCTTCCTGCTCGCCAAATGAGTGCTTCCTGTGTCCAGCTAGGGCAACCATGTGTCAATGTGGCATGTAAAAGTCCAATTTGAATTATTCAGAGAGATATTCTCCCTCCAACTGCATCAGAAGTCTCTTTCCTATGTATTTATAAGAGTAGAAGAGCATGACTAGCTTACACATCGTGGTTTGTAGGTAGATCATATGTTGCTTATTGTGATTTCATTCTTCATGTGTAAAAGTGGTTGTTTTTCTGCTTTTCATTTGCTCATCCAAGCCACTTTCTGGCTTTTCCTGCCTAGGTGCGTAGTGTGTACAGGGAGACGTAAGGAGGATGCTGGTGAAAACACATTTAATTCTTTCCATTTTGCATCAATCTGAAGGACTGATCTCATCTGGATGGCAGAGTCGTGGTATCATCCGCACTGCTGAGCCTTTCTGAGCGCCAGAGGCAGTCTGAGTGACTCATAGCTGAGACAGTAGGGCTTTTGAGAGATGCCTCTGGGGAAGAGCCACATGGAGTCTCACAATCCCTGTGCTATCAAAAGAAACAATAAAGCTTCACAATGCCCGTGTGTGAAAAACTCTGAGCGGGTTGCATTCTCATACCGATAAGAGCTATGAATGGTGCAAAAGTTCAAACTCACAGCCTTGGATTTCTTTCCTTCATCACTGAAATCATAATAACAGATTGCAAATCTCTAATTTCATTCCCAAACCTGGCTGTTTCGATGATTCCTTCTAGATCTCTCTGTCTTTATCGCAGTTGCCTCCAGCAATAGAGGCACACCTGCCAACATGAGTCAGAAAAAGTTAGCGGTCCAATGCTAATAAGAAGCACTCTATTAATCACCATCTTGGTGACAAGCTTGCGTGTGATGTGTGTCTGTGGGGGCTGGTAGCAGATTAGTACCTTGTATAAGTATATACATAACACACAAGCCTGGGATTTCATTAATATGTATAAAATTTCTGTTACGGTAAGGAGTCTCTTCAGTACAGCTTATTATACTGGACACAGATGTCCTAAACAACAAAAAAAAAAAAACAAAAAAACAAGCTAACAAACAAAAACCACTCTGTTCATCCTCATATTCTTTCAGTGTCGGGAGATTCTGTGTTTTGTACAAACTCTTTTTTGTTTGTATTTGAAAGCCTTTTTGCAGAACTATTGTTAGTCCTCTAAATAGATAATTCAAAATTTCATGTGATGTTTAGGCTTGCTTGTTAATTGAAATGTTTAATTCTATATATTCTGCAAAGTCTTTGGGGTAGGAAATACCTTTTCCTTCTCCTCCTCCACCACATTATAATGGGAGAGGGTAAGGAAAAGGTGAAAATTTAGAAGCTTCTATTCCACGTTTATTTTTCCTGAGTGGCCTGATACATCCTTAGGTCCTGCAATTCTGTTTGTCTTTATTCTGCCTTGCCTTTCTTAGACCTTTTGGTTTTATCTCTTCTCTAATGACAGTCATTTTTTATTTCTCTGGCTAGCATTCTTTCCTGAAATTAAACTCTTACTCATTCTGTAGATGGGAAAATACCAAAAAGAAAATTCCAGAAACATAGGGCTGTGTTCAATAGCTGCTGAAATTAACTGAGTGCAGAGCTCCAACCCTGGTACTTCACCACCAGGACAAATCATCTTAACCTGGAAAACAAAAGATGAACATTCCAAACCTGGAATAGCACAGTGTCATATTCTGCTGTATGACAAAGTACTGCAGCATGAAGAGAAAGGTCATCACTGTTCGTGCAAGCTTCTCTGTGACAGGATTCTGTTTTTCTGATGGTCTCGAATATTATTTTAAATTTCTACTTCAGTTTACTTCAGTTTCTTTCAATTCCTGTATTTAATGTGATGTATTTATTTTTTTTTGGTAAATGAAATACCAGAGTTCTCCTTATGATGTAGCTGAGGAAAACAATGAGGCAGATTCAGCTGCAACGGTGAGGTTTTAAAAAGGACAGTAGCTTTTGTTTGTCAGAGCACTGAAATCTTGAAAACTGGAAATGCAACAGATGAGTAATTCTGATAGTCTTTGCTTCTTAGATGTGCTTGGTGTAAGCCTAATCTGTCACTGTCCCAGTATACATTTATCATAGCCAAACAAAAGCATATTTAATTTTCTTTTTCCTACTCATATTCAATCGTTATCTTTTTCAGTTTTATCATGTTGAGTGTCAAAAATACAACCAGAAAATTCACTTGGTTTTAAGATATTTTGTTTTATGTAATTTTGGACTACATAACTACATAATGAAACCATACTTTTACCTGTATCCAAGCATCTACTGTTGCTGTTAAGCACCCTAGAGTAATAACAGAGGAAAATATTAATAGTATTTTCCTTCAGTTATTAAATATTACTGTAAATATATTCTGACTTAGAGGAAGTAATGTAGAGAAAATAGTGTGACATTCAAACAGATATGAAAATTTTTTTAGGAACAAATAAAAACCTTAAATTGTTAATGGATTGTACGATTTTGCTTTTGTTTTGCTGCTCTCTCATGAGATAAGAAATTGGAAAAATACTTCCTTAGTGTTATTGTAGTGCTGTCGTAGTCAAGTGTAACAACTTCATTGTGCTAGGCTCTACGTATATAAAGAGAAACAAAATTATCCTATTTCGGTGTATGTTCAGCTATGCTAACAGAAATTATCTGCAGGGAAATAAATTCTTTTTCAGGTTGATATTGGAGAAGAAAATGTATGTAGAGGGGCTATATTATGAAGACAATGGGAATGTACAGTAGTCCCTTGATGTAGGGTTCTGTTCTCTGAAGTCAGCTAAGCCTATTCAGAACAACTGATGATTTGACTTGTGATACAAGAATCAGAGCTCTAGGGATCCATCACTGCTGTTGATACTTCACCAAAAGTGATTTATATTCAGGCAGTTATGGACTCAGATACACTGGCAAAGGAATAGCTAATGTAAACTATATTCTAGGGAGTGTGCCTATCAAACTCTAATTATCTCTTACACTGTGCTAATTCATAGTGAAAGAATGTTTCATTATAGCCGCCTTTGCTGTTTTGTGACAGGTTAGATGATATGTCTGACATGATGGTTTATTCATTAATAATGTTAGGAAGAAACAATTAACTTAAGAGAGTGTTGAGAGTGAATTTTATATTCCTCCAAGTTATTTTTGTAGAATTTTCTCCCCTTTTAAGGTGTCTGTTGTTACCAGCCTGTAAAACATGCAAGCAAAATGTATCTCTTCACTGAAAAATAAACTTAAGTTGCCACTTGTCGTTTTGCTGCTATTAATTTTGCTTCATGCACACAAAACAGAAACCTTTACAGAAATGTTAGCGATGATGATCTATGACAACCTCCTGCAATGACAGCAATACTTCAGAAACATGTTTGGTGAGATGCCTCTGCTGAAGATGCTTCTTAACAACATTGTTACCTATGATTAGAATTTTATTCTATTCCAAATCACTTAGGGCAATAAAAAATATCCAGTATTTCTGGAGCGAAGATTGACCTTCAGATCTTTACTAACACCAGATTTTTTTATATGTGTTAGTCTTCCAATTAGTGCTTAAGATGAAAAGGAGAAATTCAGAACTTTGATGCTCTCGTATGTCAAACTTAATAATATAATATTTTCTTCCATAATATTTAAAGGAAAAACAAAACAAAAAATAGGTTGTTGGAAGTTGGGAAGTTTTCCTTCACTGTAAAAGAAAAAAAAAAAAAAACAACCCAACCCAAAACCCCATGCATTTTCCCTCATTTGTCCATATGCCTTCCATTTCAATCTTATATAGCGCAGGCACATATGCTTTATGAATCTATGAAAACCAGACTACCAATATTTTTCTTTATGTGTTATTATTCCATATTTTCACTAAATCTAGTGATTCTGCAATCTCATTTCTCTAATATGGTACCGTCCGTTGTCAAAGAATCACCTTAATGTGAAGAAATTCTTCTTTACAGAAATTCAAATTACTCATTGGCCTATGTTTTGAGCATATTAAATGTCCAGTGTCCAATACAAAAATTGCTACTGAATTTTATAATTGTTCCAAAGAGAATTAGATTAACTTAAAGTGTTTGGGTTTTAGCTTTATCCAGTATAGGTTAGGGGTTTTTGTGTTATAGTAATAAAGTTTCTTAAACACTCATTTGTAATTTAATTATAAATCACTCTTAGGACAAGCCAGTCTCCAAACCAATGGAAAAAATGGGAATGTATGTCACTAAAGGCATTGTATTATAAAGAATGAATCAATATTAAATTTGGTAAAGCAATCGCATACAGGGAATGAGTAGTATAGAGAGTATTATACTGTATATGAATGTGTCTATATTTCTAATGCTTTAGTATATATGGTGAATTAGCAAATTTATTTTTATGAAAAATAGTTCAAATCCCAATTAGATAGTACTAGAGAAAAAATAACTACTTATATATACTTATCCAAACCTTAACCAAGTTTAACAACTAGAAGGTTCTTGTTGTTTAGACTTTACACCAAAGTCAGAAAGACTGAGCCTTTAAGTAAAGACTCAAGGACAAAGGCCCAGAAATGACATTTCAATGATTTCCTTCTGCTGGTAGCAGGAGAACTAGGTCTTTCACACAACTAATATCTAACATTAATGAAATAGCGTCTTTCTTCAAAAGGACTTTTCACATGACAAAGGAAAACAGACATCATTCAATTAATTTTTCTTCTGTAGAATGACTTTATGTAGAGATTGTTTGATGGCACTTTTCGTGAATCTCAAAGGCATTTTATGTATACATGAATGTAGGCATTATTTTCTTACTTCAAAACAGTATCATTTTTCCTTTTTTTTACATAAAGACTTCTACCTAGTCATAAGAGACTTTGGAATTTAGAAGCTAACATGGGGGAGTAAAGCAATACAGAGAAAAAATTTATATAAATTATGTATGTTTATTATATATAATATATAACATACATTTTTATGTAAATGCATATGTATTATATTCATATGTATTATATACTCATCTGTGGTTTTTTTTATAGATATGTATGTATGTATCTCATGTAATGCCCTATGAAAGAGGATCCCATCATGTTAACTGAAACATCAAAAATGAAGAACACTCCAGCATTTTTCACCACGTTGTTTTTCTTTCCTCGTAGATTTCTGTGTAAGCAACATAAGGCTTATCACTTTCTGCACTGTTCTTGATAACTGTCAGTTCAGCTTCTCCAAGGACATTGACTGTTTTAATCCTGATGTGTATGTTGGCGTGGACAACTGCCATCATAAAAGGATGTATTTGCTTGTCTTCACAATTCCCTTGACTGTATTTTCCTTGAAGTGGGGTGTAGCTCTGCTTAATATTCACTCTGCTGCTCCTCAGTCAAGAATTCTTCTTAAAGCTACTGTTCTAACACATACATAAAATATTTTAACTTCTTTGTTATTTACTAGAGTTGATCTCCCACTATTTGTGGGAGGTAAAGTATTGGATTCCTTAATAAGTTTCTTCTTCTTTCTTCTTTTGTATAATGTTCTTTTATCTTTTTTTTTTAGTTACTTAAAATTAAGAACATGTATAAAACTCTTCATGAACTACATCTTTGATTATCCCATTCTCATCTCATTATATTCAGGAATAATTTTTTCTCAACACCTTTTACAGAAACTGTTAATAATATTTTTTTTTTTCATGAACAGTTTTTAAGTAACAACAAGCAAAAGAGTCAGAACTATACTACCAAAGCTCACAACTAAGAGCTGTTAGCAGGAGGTAGTATCTTGTGAGGGGACACATAAATTCTGTTTATATGTGTGTGGATCAGATATAAAAAATTAAACAGGAAATAAATGTTAAACAAGACCTAACACATTAGTTAAACAAATATGCTGTTCATAAATACAAGATTTGATTTTCTGTTGGATATAAACTATTCCACTAGCCTGTGACTTCATTGTCAAAAATTAGAGTATCAACAACACAATTAACTTGAAAAAGGCTGGATAAAACTTATGGAAAAATTGTGTTTTGGAATTTTTCATGTTAAACAGAAGTGTTTGGATTAAATGTTAATTTGAGTACCTCTTTCCCAATGCTAATGTTTAAAATACCAAAAAAAGAGTAAAACCATATCTTTGTGCAATCTGCTATGTACTAGTGAATTACTACCAATATTTCACGTTGTATTTTTAAATTTTCTTTCTTTACTGTCACTTTTAAAAAGTTTTTATTGGTATTGAGAGTTTATTCTAAAATGGCAACTCAATTACCATTTGTCCTATGACTTTTTGCTTTAGATCTTAAATATCTTTCTTCTCCATATCAAGAAGAATTTCTATTGGACTGTATCAGTGTAATAATTTAATATTTTGCAATATTTATTCTCCAATCTTCTAATTTTGGTAAGCATGATAGGGCTAGGAGGATTCCTCCTCTGCCTTAAAATATTCCTAAGCTGATCTGTTACAATAAAAGGAAAACTAGTATTTTTTTAACTTAGGTTTGTAATATGTTAACAATAATAACAGGTCGTAGTTACTCAGTAGTTATTCTGATTAGTCTTGAGTTTTTGGGAGACCACGACCCCCTAAGGGTTCTGAAACCCAAAATGGGATCTTACTTTCCCCCTGCCTTTGGCTCTGTTTTCTGCTTCTCCTCCTCCTCCTTCCAATTGTTATTCCAAGGAAAAGAGCAAAAGTGGTCAGAGACTTGAATCACTGCATTCAGAAAGACACACTGACTATTTAAGGTAAAGTATTTTTATTCTAAAGCTTCATTTACTAGTCTACTATTTATTGCTTATATTAACATAGTGACTAGTAAAGAGCATGTCAAATCTATTTGGGACATATGATATTCATTGCTTATATATATAAAGTACGGTAAGATCAAGATTTTTTTCCCCTCGCTCTTTTACCACAGAATCCAGAATCCTCTTTTAAAGGGCTGTGATAATCTCTACATGTTGTAGAAAAGGACACAGGTGTAGTGGTTTGCTCTGACTTCAGAGGATACCCGAACAACTCTAATAGTTAAATGATGTTTTATGGACTAGTGCAGCTATACCTGATTGCTCTTAGTATTTTGTTTCATTAGCTGATTTAGAATGTCTTTTTATTGACCAGCTTCTGTAGGCAAGTTCTGCTTTTCCTGACACTTCATACAGAAATGCATACATTTTGAACAAATACTTGGCAGTGGTTGGAAGCTGAGGACTAGAGAAAGAAAAGCATGACATAAAAGAAGAAAATAGAAAGACACAATCCATTAAAGAAGATAAGCGATTAGAAGATTCACCTGCGATGGCAAGGTTTCAGATGTAAGTCCACCTTTGCCTTGCTTTACACACACCTGAAACCCAGCCGCGGGTGTTCTGCCCTGGGTTTTTCTTCCCCCCACCCCAGCCCCAATGTTTTTTGCTGACCTGAGCGTTCATGTTATTAGTATGTAGTAGATTACACACGTATTGACATATGAAGGACTTGTAACTTAAGTCCAGTGTTATGCCAACGGCAGCCTACCATTGAAGGCTGGGTACGAGTCCGGGACACCTTGGAGCACACACCAGGTACAGCTGGGACCTGGCACAGAGCCGTGCAGGCACTCCTCTGGTTGTGCTCTGAGCAGGACTCTCCTTCAGAAGATAAAGTCCCTTCCTTCTTCCTGGTTATCTTTTCCATTGGAATGATTTTCCTTTTTACCTCGTAGGCTCCCTTTCGAAAGGGTGCCTCCCACAGTTTCTTCCTAGCTTCTGTGGAAACAGTTCTGTGAAGGAAAATGCCTTAAAGGAAGCAGAATTTCATCCAGTCTTGCGTGTTCAAGGCTGTTAAGTAAATCGCTTATATAACTAGAAGTACGAAGTCATCTAGTTCTTTTAGGGATGCGTTTGAAAATTACCTCTGGCCTTTGCTTTCTGTCATGTAACTGCATCTTCCCTAGAGCAGATGAAATGCTTTAACAACCCGCATGGTGCTAAAGGTCTCTCCACCTGTTATATGAAGACTGCTAACTAGTGTATCAAAGATTTGTCTTATCTTGCTTTAACTGAAGCTGTGTGTCAGAGCATAGTTATTAAGAAAACAAAAATAAAATGCCTTTCTTTCTGATTTTAAGTGTTAAATGAATCCAGATGATTATTTAAGATGGTTCATGAAAAAAGTAGGGACAGACAGAACAGCTTGTATTTCAGGGCTCTACTTTATGTTCAATTAAGAAAAAGATACATTTAATTAAACGATTACTTAGCTGTGCCCTTCCTACTTCCCCATTCTCCAAATGCAGGTGATTATAAATCAGGGAAATCTATTTTTCTAAACAATTAAAGTTGCTGTAAATTTTGTTAAAAAAAAAAAAACAGCTTAAACAGTTTGCATGCAAAATTATCTCCAATTTCTGTTATTCTATCAAGTGAGCAGCATTTCTCCTTCCTCCAGTCATCTTAAGGGAACTTATATAAAATGGCCTCCAAAGGAATAAAAAAGGGGTGTAGACTAATGATCTGAAGTGAAAGAGATTTCCTTGCTTACTTATGGACACTATAAGTGGTATCCTTTCCTGATTGTCACTTGTGGTGATCTGATTGACTTGTAGGGATGTAAGGTGGGATTGTGCCAAGCAATATCTAACCAGGCTGCTTTAAATCCAACCACTCGGAAAATATGTGTATATATACTGTTCTCCTATATGGTATTTCAGTTAATCTCATCATGATTCTGAATTTTTTCATCTAATAATGTCAACAGCGCTTGAATCTGTAGATAGTTCTGATTGATAGGTGCTTTCAAGATGCAGAGAAAACTTGTGCTTGTATGCATTCATACTTTTATCCTCCCTTTCCTGTTTTTGTCAGACATTTTGCTGACTTGGATGTTCTTCATTGTTACAAAGGGCCACGCTACCACTATTTCACTTTGTATTCACACTTATTGCCATCAAATTTTCAAATATGCAACATATCATTTTCTTTTTTGTTCATAGATTTTGAAGAGAATGATGAAGTAATTAAGAGAACATATGGAGAGAGATGATTTTTCTATGCTATGCTATAATTCTGGCACATTTTCTTCACGTTGAATAGTCTGCTAGTATAAAAGAAATCCCAATAATGTTTCACATTGAATGGAAAGTAACGTATCTACAGTTTTGCATTTCTATAATACCAACCTCACTGAACTATTACAGCGCTTTAAAAAGTTGTTTTTTTCTAGGTGTGGGAGAAATATGAGCTTTGTTTTAAAGGATTCAGTCAGTACTGGTGCTAGAGTCATGTCTTGACAGAGGGTAAATTCATACTTAATATTTCAGTATCTTTTAGAGGAAACCAGTGAGAGAAGTCAATAACGTGACTCATCTTTTGCTATTTCGGCACAGAAAAACATAAAAACCCAACAAAGTGCAATTCAGACTCAGGTTTCTGCTAGTGGACTTGCAGAGATTTAGGTGTTGCTATGAGAATATGAGGGAGGTTGGTGACTTTAGATGCTAGCGTGGGCTGAAATAATTCCATGAATTAAACCAAAATGCTGAAAGTTACTTGTATTTTTTTAAAAAATGCTATCTGCCTATCTTTGTGTTAATCTAATACATAAGTCTGTGTGTGGTAAACATTTCTATTGCATCTTCACATATATGATTAAGATTGCTTATCATACTTGAAGCAACTTGTTCTGGTGGAATAGACTTTGGGTCTTAATCACAGGGAAGTGTACATGATAAAAGGCATGTTTTGAAAATGTCTTATTTTTGCTAAAGAGCCGTGATATAGCAATTTATTTGACTCATCTGTACATGAAACTGCTGGGACTCAAGTTCTCTTAAACTACAAACTCTCTTCTGTTTTAAGTGTCAAGGTGTACTGGTACATGTGGTTTCATTGTTTCTCGTGAGATTTTTTGAGTATCAGAGGAAGTACCTTTTCTGTCATTATACAATTTAGAACCTTAGATGACTCAGGGAGTTTTCTTTTATAAGTCTTTGAGTGGCTGTTTAACTTCCTAACTGGAAAACATGAATAACGCTGCAGTTACCTATTATCTGTATCATTTAGAAGGTATAGAAATTAATTAGTCTAGCAGATTTGTTTCCATTACAAATTGACATGAAATTTAAGAGTCCAGTATAGCATTTAGAAACAAGTTTGCCAGCCTGGCTAGCACCTTTTAGATGACTGATAGCTGTTTTTTTTAATTTCACTCTTATGGAAGTTATGTAGTAAATTGTACATCATAACTCAGAATGACTGAAAGGCTAATTTTAGCTCTGAAGGGTTTTTACATCTAAATTGATCAATAAATTAGATGGATTAATTAAGTTCTGCTGTCAGGGCCAAGGACTGTCAGTGTATCACTGCTGATGTATCATTTATTAGAATCTCTAAGAACAATAACTTTTTAAAAGTCTCTGTATATCCTTTCCATTTTTAAGGCCTTGAAAAGGTCTGCCTATTTCAAAGAATCAAATTTCATCCTATTAGGGAAATGCCGAAGTCCCATCAGTAATACAGACCAGCACTCACCTGCAAAAGATGAACAAATTCAGGAAGAATGTAATATATTTCTGACAGGTGCATAAATTAGAAAGAAGTGTCCTGACAGATAAACAGGATTACATTTTGTCCATATAGCCAACATTTTACCTGATCAGAATGAAATAATATAGGTGAAACCAGTAGAATTATTGATACATGAACAAATACACATGCATTCCTATTCACTGAATGAGAAGTCACCTGTGTTCAGTGCAGCCCCTTGCAGATATTTAGCATAAAAAAGGCTTAATTCTCCTGTTCAGAATTTCCATAAGGCACAATTAATTCTGAACTAAAAAATGCCAGTGAGGACCTGGGCTCTTTCCATACAGGACTAATCCTGGAATATGCTAAATCATAATCTGAGTCTTACTGTAGAACCTGTATTGCAGTTTACAGTTTACAACAGCAGTTGGATTGCTATATCGACTGCATTTTCTCATTTATTCATACAACCAATGCACTGCTGACACTTTCTCTTACTGGGCCTTTGGCAATAATTAGTATTAAAATAAAAATTAAAAAAAAAGAAGAAGAAGATAAGGTGGTAGATTCTATGAATGCAGGTAAAATAACACTGACTTTTTTAATTATTGAGAGACTTGCTATGATTCATTCCTATAAATAATAAATATATCTTCTAAAATGTCATGCTCTAATGACAAATACATACAGGGAGATTAAACCATTGACAACTTGGGGGGGGGGAGGGGGGTGAAGAAAAGTGAAACTGAAATAATACTAGTCCAGAAACCATCCAATTTCATCTCTGTAATTTCTCATCTTCAGTTATCTCCCTTTTTAATTAGTCTACATTTGAAACATCACCAATGCATGAAATCTAGATAGGTGTAGAAATGTATCNTTTTTTTTTTTTTTTTTTTTGTGAAGCAGACTTCCTAGGTATAGTTACATTAAAATAAGTAAATGACAAAACACATAACAAACCATATGAAAAATTACATAACATATGTGCATTCCAGACTATAGTTTGAGAAATAAAATGTTCACTGAAGCAGAAAGCCAGAACTTTCAGAACAGCAAAGAGTAATTAAAGTACTCCAATCCCACTGATGACAACTGTTACTAGGACTTTTATAAAGCGTACCTTTTAGACAGAACGTGTTTATACTGCAGATAGTGCTCAATAACTCTTAGCCCATTACATACTCAGAGTAAATTCTAAAATAAAGCATAATTTTATAATCTCCCTGGCTGACTAATTTTTATAATTTCTAATTATTTTGAAGTTATTTAACAAGGTTATGAAGTTGGCCATCCTGAGACAAATTGCATTATCCATTTTTTTTCAAACAAACCCCAAAACATACTAATGTAATTGTAATGCCCAAGGTATGTTTTATATATAATGAAACATTTTAGAGTAACCTTTTATATAAACTTTTGTATCATTATATTTGCTGCTGCTTCTTTTTTCCCCTAATGGTTCCATCATTTACTCCTGAATCAGCAAGCAACACTTCTACAAAATTACTTTGATTTGGGCTTCTTATTGAACAGTTCAGCTCCTTCCTCTGTATCTTCAGTATTTCTTTCTATTAATCAAATCTATTTAAATAGGGTTAAGAAGCCTTTGTTCTACTGATCTGTAAAACCCTTCGAGTAAGTTGCTTTATGATTAGTGGTCAGACCAATAAAAGCTCTAGTTTGCGTGTTTGCTTATCTGTGATAAGGAGCATATATGTCCAGCTGGACAGTTTGGTCTAATGAAAACTGACTGGTTCTTACATCCCCAGTCTTCCTCTCCTCATAAATATGGCATTACAAATATGCATATTCTTTATTTCTTTCAATTTCCACTTATAAAAGCACCAACAGGAAATTTCTACAGGATTTGTAAGGATCTGATTATCTTATGGTTTCTGTAAGGCGTAGCTGGCTTCAGTAGAGGTATCTGGTTTTGTTTAGGGATGTGTCTTGAGCAGATGATCAAACGTACATGTACGGAAGCAAAACCAAATGAGCTAGTCTTTAGAAAAATGTAATGCTTACCAATTTCCTCTTTTCGTTCTTCCCACTTCCATCCTACCCTCACTTCTTACGCTTTTTGATTATTAATGAATTTTTGCTCTTGGATCTCTGGTTGAGAAAGTGTTTGAAGAATATCAGTATAAACTCAATACACTGAGGATTTGCAAAGTACTTCAGCTTTATCCTTAGGCTGGAAGAAGGAGAAAATACATGCATGATGACAGATGTTCATTTGGCCAATTCTGAGTGATCAGTTGTGAAGTATTATGAATTCGTGAACACCAATGGTCTCCAGTACACTCCATTCAAACCAAAACATTGCTACCTGAGTTTTTTTCACAATATTTTGTTTCATGTCTTCTTTTAGTCATGACAATATGATGTCAAGATCATGAATTTCAACACAAAGTATCTGTTTACATCTCAGAGCAATGTTTTCTACTTACAAGTAGTAATGGACTGTTTCTTTTCCTTTATGTCAGTTTCTTTTAATTTATATCAAGTAATTCAACTTTATTGCAGAAGGTTTATATTTGGTTTAGAATCTTGCACTCAGGTAATACCTTGTCAGCGTTCAAGTTCATGTTGCCACTACAAGATGTTAGATTTCCCTTTACTCAAACAAAAACAAGAAAAGTACCATGTGTCAGAGTCTATACTTGACACAGTGCATTTCTTCTAATACAGTGCTGCTGTCTGATACGCTGTGGAAACAACTAGTATAACAAAATCAAAACCTTAGACACTGAAAAATTACCAGAGGCTCACTGAGTCATAGATTTGCAGGAGGGTTTAGACACCTGAAGCTTCACATGAAAATGGTAAAAACGCCATAGTCTATTAGGAAACAATTTCCTGCAGGCGTCTACATGGAGGAATCTGACTTTCATACTTTCAGAAACTTAGCAATGGCTGAACTGCATCATTAAGTGCCTAAATGTCTTTGACAATCTTGCCCTTTTTCCTCCATAATCTGTCTAATGAAAGAAATAGTTGCAGTGAAATGAGTTAAGAAGGAAGTATATGTTAATGTGTACGAAAATTATACAAAGGTGCATGCATTCATTGTAGAGGTGTATGATTCCTCTGTCAGTTTAAGGACAAAAACGTTATGGCAATGTAAGCTGAAGTTTCCAGAGCCACTTAGACGCTCATGAGCTCATCTCTCGGATGACCTTCAGTAGTACATTTGATGAGTACATAACTAACTATAGAAAATATTACACTGTGACAAATACAGTTTTCATTATATGATAGGTTAATGAGTTTCTCTTTTAACTTACTAAATTAACATGAACACTGCACAAAAGTTTATAATGGCATGATAAAAATATTAATTTAGTCTTAACTATTTAAAATGTTTTTATAATCTTTTGACTCAAAAGTGAGAATAGCTATAAAAGTAAATATCATAGCAAGATGAAGAAAGCATTCAGAAAAGTATTGTATATTCTTTTATTTCTGGGCCTGAGTGTACTCTATGAACATAGTCCTAAACTGTGCCTCCAAGATTTGTGTACAAAAGTCTGTTGCTGATTTCTTTGTTCCTGCACAGAAAAGGGGAATGAGAACACAGACATTTATTAATGACATAACTTTTTTCCTTTCTTGTCTGCTGGTAGCCACACAGTAGACTGAATTCAGTCTAGGAAGGAAAGATGAAGTCCGAATTCCTTCTGCAGGTTAACGGCTTTCCCAGGAAATTATTTACAGATTTCTGCAGGATTTAAAGCACAGATCATGTAGCTCAGCCCTATCAAGCCCTATGAATTATGAACCCTTCTTTTCCTATTGCATCCTTGCAGTGCTTACAATTCATAGCTTCCCAGTATTGCACAGTGGCGTCTCACCGGCTTCTGGATGCAAATGTGTAAGGCAAGGTTCCGTTTGTGTCATCTTCTTCTTGCATGCCCATAGTAAGGAAGGAGGATCTTTCCGTAGCATAGCCCTGTTGAATAGATTTTATGCTCATTTGAAGTGCATAAGGATCTGGCCATGCTATGTTTGTTTCAAGTTGTATAGGGAAAGAAATAGGTAATATTCAAGAAAATAGAAGTGCCTTCAATTTCTTCTTCTCCTTTGCTTGCCACATATTTGATATGCTTTTGGAGTTTTTAATTTTATTTTTTTTTAATTCTAAGAACTAGCTGCAAAATGTGCCCATAAATCAGAGTGGTAAAATGGATCTATCAAAACACAACCCATGCTTTTGAAAATACTAGTAACAGCAATATTGCTTCACTGGCTACCCTAGGATAAATTTGTATTATGTGTTATAATCTGAAATGTTCTAACTTTATTTAATATTCTGAACAGGAGTCTTCTTGACCCCAAAGAAGCTTTGAAGTTGTCAGGTCACTAAGACCCACTATATACCCAACATACACATTTCTGCTTAACCAGTGAGGGTTTTTTTTATTTGAAAATGTTTTTTTCTTTCACAGTGGATGAGAACTTTCAATAAAGTTGCAAAATTATTTAAGCTGCAACTGCTTTGCCAATTAAGTTTCAAGAAATTGGATTTAGTTCTACTTCATAAAACATTTCAACATAATACAGTTGCAACAGTATAAAGTTTATTCTCCAGTTTCAGCTGTCACGATGACCAAGTTCTTTACGTGGAGGACCTCTTCACACTTGATTTGTTGATAAGTTTGCAATACTACTGTTCACCATTCTTTAGCTGACTTAAGTACACTTCATGGCTTCAAGCCGTTAGGTAGAAAATAATTAGATGTTCAAGATGCATTATGAAAGAAAAACTGCAGCCCACAGCTCCTGAACTCTGAAAATGTGAAAAGAACTTCTCGCACTGATTCAGGGAGAAAAGTACCCTCTCTGCCAGCCCCCAACCTGACCGTTTTGTTTTGGGATGAGAATTACATTATATCAGGCTTACTTAGTCTTTGCTGTTGAATTGTATTATCCGAAAATGTTCAGTAGTAATTGAAAGAACATGGAAAAAATATTGTTACAAAATCAAATATTTTATTTGATACTAAGAGCTGAAATGTTTGTAATTGTTAAGCAGCTTGTAAAAAAGTGTTTTCTTAAAAGGGAAACACTACATTCTTAGTTACATGCAATCACTACAGGTAGATGCTTTCTCTCATTTAAAAAGTTACAAGCATAATTTTACAAAAGATTTCACTGTGAAACATTGATGCTTAAAGTGTATTCTCCTGACAAATGCACTTTCCCCTTTATTGTTGAAAACTTAGGTAATAATGTTTGAAGTACAGTCTATATTCTCTTTTTCATAGGGAGCCCTTGTGCCTGTTTAACGTTGAAAAAAAATGTTGTGAGTTTGTTTTGGTTTTGGGTTGGTTTTTTGTTTGTTTGGTTGGGGTTTTTTAAATCCATTTGCTTTAGTTTAAATCAGAAATTTCTGCTCTTCGGCATCAGGAGCAGAATTAAAGTCCTTAGATAAAGTCTTGGATTAAAACATTGCTTACAAAACTACACTTTTTTTTAGTGCAGATAGATTTTGCTTAATGAGAGATTTTAAACTGCAGCTATCTTATGTTTGATTTTTTTTCAGTTTTCCATAAATGTAGTAAATTCTGGTTTTTCATAATATCGTCTGAAATACTGTCACAAAACTGAACCCTCATAGATCAAGAGCGTTTGTGAAAGCACTAAATCATCTTTGGGATGGTTGCTAAACAATAATTAATTATACTGTTGAGTCCTGCTTATTGTTTATATGCATAGTTTTATTAGGCATGCATATTTTACTGAATTTATGGGACATAGTGAGATTTCATTATACATGTGCCTCTTTCATTATGAAGCTCATTGTGCTACAGACATCACCTTGACAGATCTCATTAATCATGTATATTCAATATAAATATGAAATGTTCCTTTTTGTGTAGAAACTTTTTTGTATAGATTCCTCATGGGTGAATTCCCAGTAATTAGATTTAACGGTTAATATTACATGTGAACATAGGTATAATTAGCCAAAGTAAAGACATTGATTTCTCCTTCATTTGATCATCTGGGGTGATATTTCAATCTCTATTTTTTGCAAATAAGTGAAATAGTGAATTGCAAATTGGAGTTTTGAGAATTAGTGTTTGGAGCAGGCATGCACACAGCCAGACTCGTTGTCTCTGTAAGGTTTTGTACAGACCTAAAGAGCTCTGAAGATCTGTAATGTCATGGCCTTATAAATAGCAAAAAATTAGTAAATACAGGGAATGAGTTTGTTTGAGTCATTTCATTTAGGTAAAGTTGATTTATACATTCAGGTTACGAGAGAGTTTTAATTTAGAAATCAGGAAGATAACTGGAGGAGCAATGCATTGGTCCTCAGAAGAGTATAGAATAAGTTCCTAAACAAACAAATACAAATTCTTAGGGCACATCAGCAACTTTCCTGGAATAATCAATGACTATGACAATGTAGAATGTCTTAAGTGCTATCTATATTGCATTATGTTTTCTGTATTTGTTATGTATTTGTTCATCTACGAGGTGGAGGGTTGCTTGAAATACTGTTTTCCAAATAACAGGTTGTAGAATTGATGTACCAGAGAAAGAGCAATTGTGTTCCCTACTATACGGAAATGCTTAAAGCAATACATTATACCAGAACACTTTATCTCCAGTGCTTTCAGTACTACTTGCTCTGTTATTTCTTGAATTATTCATTAATTAAGGAAGTACAGTGCAAGTTTTTGAATTTCAGACTAAGACCAAAATAAATAAATGTGCCTTTAAAAGGGGACAAGTTACTATTATTAGAACACTTCTGACTTCTTAGTTTATTTTAATTATTTGCATAGCTGTAATTAAGCTATAGTGCACTTTATTCCTGCATTAAGTCGAATAAAATCATCACTTTTTAATGACATCAAATTAACTGTCATTAATAAGAATTTAATTACCATGTTTCATATTAGATATAATTAGCTAATGATCGACAAATCTGTATGAAACACAACTTAACAATATAACACTTTACATAATAAAATAACTGATCTAAGCCCAAGAAGTAATTAAGAAGATGTCATAGGTGCCATATTTCATTGTACATGAGGGAAGACAATTAAAGCTCTGTTAAAATATACAAGACTAAATTTGAGTTGGCCTGCCCAAAGCCTTCTCTACCATTACATATGCTTTTATTTTGTAGTTTCTGTTTAAATGATATGAATAGTCTTGTATTTCTTTTCCTTTGTGTTATTATAATTGGTGGCAGGTGAAGAAATAGTGTTATGTTGAGGGTTACTCCTTTAAACTATTGGGTAGACTTTGCTGGAAATGTCAGCTTTAGTTTTCTTCTTTTGTTCTTTATACTAAGAATATTCACCAGAGAATTTTTTTTATTAAAATGAAAATTTCATAAGGGAGAATTTCAAGATTTCCATGATGAAGCTTCTCAGATTCTCTGAGTTGAATTTCTGCTCTGAACCAGTGAGAAAAGCAAGATCTATTTAGTTCATTGGAGGAGTGATAGCTTAGGGTTTCAATTTTGATGTCAGTATGAGCTGAACTACCCTGCAATTCTGTTGGAGACCTGTCATACTTTCTATCTTTCCAGTCATTTAAGAAAACAAAAACATGTGAAACCTAAGAAAGAAAATCGCCACACTTCTTTCCTCTTCCTCTTTGGAAAAATAAATATCGCTGGAAAAAAAAATGTTGCTGTACTTTTTAACTTGCCCCCTCATGTTCTTGGCTTAGGTTAATGGACTTTGTGATGTGTATAAGTCAAAGAAGAAGGGGGAAATATAAAATTATCTATTCTCTGTGTTGTATTCAATATGTGAATTGATTACTTAAGTGTGCAGTAGAGTTCAGAGCTATGTGCACATCTGGGTCTGAAATGTCTTACAAAATATCTGATTATACAAAATATTTATAATAAAACCCCAGCATAAATTTGTTGACAAAAATATGTACAAGACTGTAAGTGATTTTTAAATTAAGATCCAGGCACTTTAAATTTGAACTAGACTCTGTTAGAGCCAAAAGGAGTCAGGCTATTGTGATTTGCCATGTGGTTTGGTGTTGCTTTCAGGTTTAACAACTGGTCTTTGTGGGCAGGTTACCAAACCAAGTATCTTGTCTATTTTATGAGAACTAAAGAAGCATACCTTGTATGCAAAGTTGAGAATTCAGTGTTATGCTAACCAAATAATTACTATTAGTACAAATTGCCCCAAGCAGTGCTAATTTGAATAGACTAGTTTCTTAGGGCATGAGGATTCTCTTTACTTCATGAACAAAGGAGATGTCACCATCTGCAATTCATGATTTTTCTGATGTTTGGATCTTGTTTGCCTGCACTCCAAAATCCCTAGATCCTACTGGGCTGTGTAGGCATGCAGAGCCCCAGCACAGTGTAAGCTCTGCAAGTTGTTGTACAGACAAGTTTTTATATGAATCCAGACTTGACCTGGCTGAGGTTTCTTCCTCCTTTATTTGCTCTTTTGCTTTGTTCATAAGTGGTCACCATCTTCTTGTTGCTTCTCGATACATAATCTAATTTCTTGTGTTCCACTGCTGGTCGTTAACATCAAACGGGAAAACAGATTTGAATTGTCGCACACAGGAGGTGTGCTTGCCGTTTGCAGTTCTGCTTTAGGTCAGTGTCCCCATGCCACAGGCCTTAGGAGAAGGCAGGTGGAGGTCAAACTGTTCTAGAGCAACAAATTACAATGAAACTAACAAATTCCACATTGTCTTAACTAATAATATTGTTAATTCTAAACAGTGGTACAGTGAAAACTGATATTCACCCTTTCTCTGTTGTCACACTTACCCTTCTTGTGGTCCTCTGGGTCCCAATTTGAGGTGTTGGAACATGTCCAGAGAAGGGCAATGAAGCTTGTGAGGGGTCTAGTAGACAAGTCTTATGAGGAGCAACTGAGGGAACTGGGGCTGTTTAGCCTGGAGAAGAGGAGGCTGAGGAGAGACCTTATCACTCTCTACAACTACCTGAAAGGAGGTTGTAGAGAGATGGGGACTGAACTCTTCTCGCTAGTGACAAGTGATAGGACGAGAGGAAATGGGGTCAAGTTAAGCCAGGCGAGGTTTAGATTGGATATTAGGAATTTTTTTTTCACTGAAAGGGTTATTCAACATTGGAATAGGCCACCCAGGGAGGTGGTGGATTCGCCATCCCTGGAGGTGTTTAAAAAAAAGGGTAGACGTGGTACTTGGTTTAGAAGTGTTTTTTGTCAGGTTAGGGTAATGGTTGGACTCGATGATCTTAAAGGTCCCTTCCAACCTCAACAATTCTATGATTCTATGATTCTCTAAATTCAATAGCAACAGCCTTCTCCAGGGAGAAGCAGAATTGCAAAAGGGCAGAGTTTCAGCAAGTGATCTGTGTCCCCAGTCCTTCACCAGTAGAAGTGTGATGTGGCCGCGGGACATTGCAGATTTGCCTGGGATCATGTTTATACTTTTGATAACACGGTGTGGTTGCTTGATCTTTCTTTAGCAGTTATCCCTAACGCCATCTTTATCAAGTCTCTCAAGGTCCTTTATTAAGCAGTAATTGACCATTTATGATTTCTGTTTATAGCCTTGGGGCCTCTGATATTATCTTGTGTTTGCAGATTCAAAGCGTTTTTACCTGTGTCATGCTCATACTTTTGGGGACTACAAAAATAGTGATCCATTAGAAGACACATAGAAACATATAGGTACAATAAGTTCAGCAGGGAGAAGTGCAAAGTCCTGCATATGGAGAGGAACAGAATCACACAATCTCCTAGAATGGAAAAGACCTGTAAGATCATCTAATCCAATCGCTAACCTAATACTGACAAGCCCACCACTAAACCACATCCTATAGAGCGCTATATCTACACGACCCTTAAATACCTCCAGGGACGGGGACTCCACCACTGCCCTGGGTAAGGCGTACCAATGCCTGATGACCCTTTCAGTAAAGAAATTCTTCCTAATATCCAACGTAAACTTCCCCTGGAGCAACTTGAAGCCATTTCCTCTTGTTCTATCACCTGCTACTTGACAGAACAGGTCGACTCCCACCTCTCTGCAACCTCCTTTCAGACAGTTGTAGAGAGCGATAAGGTTTCCCCTCATCCTCCTTTTCTCCAGGCCAAAGAACCACAGTTCCCTCAGCCGCTCCTCATAAGACTTGTCCTCCAGACCCCTCACCAGTTTCGTTGCCCTTTGCCCACACTCCAGTGCCTCAATGTCCTTCTTGTGGTGAGGGGCCCAAAACTGAACACAGTACTCAAGATGCGGCCTCACCAGTGCCGAGTACAGGGGCAAAATCACCTCCCTGATCCTTCTGGCTAGACTATTCCTGATACAGGCCAGGATGCCGTTGGCCTTCTTGGGCACCTGGGCACACTGCTGGCTCATGTTCAGCCGGCTGTTAGTCAACACCCCCAGGTCCCTCTCTGCTGAGCAGCTCTCCATCTACTCCTCCCTGAGCCTGTAGCATTAGCGGGGTTGTTGTGGCCAAAGTGTAAGAAGGCCAATGGTATCCTGGGCTGCGTTAGGCAAAGTAATGCCAGCAGGTTGATGGAAAGGATCCTTCCCCTCTGCTGAGCACTGGTGAGGTCACACCTGGAGCTCTGTGTCCAGTTCTGGGCTCCTGAGTACAAGAGAGACATGGACATACTGAGGAGAGTCCAACAAAGGGCCACTAAGTTGACTAAGGGTCTGCAACACCTCACACGTGAGAACAGGCTGAGAGAGCTGGGACTTCAGCCTGGAGAAGAGGAAGCGCAGGGGGGATCTCATCAATTTATATAAATACCTGAAGGGAGGGTGCAAAGGTGATGAATCCAGGCTCTTTCCACTGATGCCCAGTGACAGGACAAGAGGCAACAGGCACAAATTGAAATACAGGAGGTGCCGTCTGAACATCAGGGTGACCAAGCCCTGGCATAGACTGCTCAGGGAGATTGTGGAGTCTCCCTCCTTGGAGGTATTTAAAAACCATCTGGACATGGTCCTGGGCAGTCAGCTCTAGGTGGCCCTGCTGGAGCAGGGGGTTGGATCAGATGACCTCCAGAGATCCCCTCCAACCTCAGTCATTCTATGATTCTGTGAATGCTTTGGTACCATCTTGTTATTAACATCTAACAGTTACAGCAGTACCACCGGTGCATTATCAGAATTACAACATGGGGTAAACATGTTCTGTCAGTTATCTCAGATTAGTTGCTGTGAAGTAAAGTGTTAAAACAGAGAATATTGTTTGCTTTTAATATGAAGCACCTGTCCTTGAAGCAATCCCATCAAAATATAGAAGTCATTTAGTAAGAATATTGAAATTCAGAACAGAGTTTGTACTGATATTTAATTTTTTTCCTCACCTCTACCTTCTTTTATACATTGATTTATTTGTCTTTGGAGGCAGAGATTGAAATTGAATCTTTCCTTTGCACATGCTTTACTATGTTTTAAAGTTATATGCGGCATTACCTACTTAATAAAGATTTAAAGAAGTAAAATTCATTCATTGATCCAGACATGTTAGACAGTTTTTAAAATGTGTATTGTTATATCATATCACTCATGTCAAGCCTTACTTAGGAAATCTTAGTAATCAAAATTGTCGAGTCAGTCTTAAAGAAGGAGTGCAATGATTTGCTGTTAATAAAAGTGTCAGCTAAAAATCGCTGTCATGTTTTAAATAATTCAAAATTATTTTTCAATTAAAAAATCCTTAAGATAGCTTCTAAATACTGACTGAAGTTACGTTTAGGCAGAAAAGAATAACCAAATTTTTTTTTCTTCCTTTCAGAATAAAGCATGGTGTTTCTTCATTGTTGCATTGAAAGTAAAGTATCTTTAAATTCATATACTTTCCCACATCATAAATATTTTGTGTAACTTCCACACCATAGAATGTGTAGCTATATAAACCTGAACTATTGAATACTACTAAAATTTCACCATTTAGTAATAACTGAATTGGATTTCAGAGTCCTCTTTGCATTTCCATTCATTTCATGCTGCTTTCCTACATTAAAAAAATAAGTTTTTATAATTTTATAAAGGTTGTGCTTCCATCCTTGATCACAAAATATGATTTATTTTTTTTTATTATTTCTATAAGACTCTCATCACCATCTTCAGAGATCTTTCATCACAGAGTGAAGGTACAGGAGACAATTCATTGTTAAAGTTTGCCTGGGTGCAGAAAGATTAGCACATGAAAGAGTAGTCCATTAAGGGATATTGAACCCAAAGAATATAATCACTGGCTTGGGAAGCCTGGGAGCCACCAGTGGCTGGCTGGAAGCTGACAGGGTTAACGGGAGATGTGCTGGGATATGGCTATTCTCACAGTGTGCCCAGGGCACGGGCCACTGGCTGGCACTGGAGACAGGGTGCTCCAGCAGCTGAGTCCTTGCTGTCAGGCCCTTGCCCACGGGGAGAGAAGCCCAGCTCTCAGCCACCTACTGATACTGCCCTGGTTGCTGGGGCTCCGTTGATTTGTAACAGCTGAGAATCTTCGTTCTATACTTCTGTATTAACTGTGAACTCAAGGACAAAGCATCTGTGCTCAAAACATGGGCATAATCAGCAATCACTCAGTAGAGAGTATGATGATAACCATTCACTCTCATCATGGATTTTTTTCTGGATTTGCAATAAGAGGTCAGACTTTTTTCCCGTCAAGGCATTTGAAAGGTGCAATGTCTGCATTTGTTAGGGTAAAACTATCTTATGTACTGTAGAATATTTGAGGAAAACTATGAAAGAAAACATTTCTCTCATCCAAAATAAAATTTTCACCTTCCAAAAATGAAAAGCGGGGAAAAGACAGGCACCATCTTCTATTACAAATTTAATTATATTCAGATTAATATTTTTTATTAAACTAGGAACACTGATTTTATTTAGCTCTTTATGAACACGTTCAGAAAATAAAATGAGAAATAATTAATTTCTGGTAAAGTTTAACAGGAGAAAAAGGAAGACTTACATTCATAATTATAAATGTGTGGAGAGTAGGGATAAGACGATGGCTCGGAGCAAAACTTTGGTCCTTTTATTTCACAGTTTATTTGAGTGGATGTACTTTCCCCCTTTCATATCCCTTTCTGGGGCCTGAACTTCTAATTCATCAAGGGAGAGGGAGGATGGGATGTGAGGCATACGGCTGGATTTTTCGAAGCCAGAGGAGGGCCTGGAGGTTTTGGTGTGAGGTGTAGGTTTTCCAGCCGAAAGAAGAAGATGAGATGAAAGGTGTGAGAATACACTTTAGTATGTGTGGCAGGACATTAGGCACTGCTTTCTGAGAAGTCAGGGAGTACTGGGATATTTGGCAATATCATATTACTATTGAGATTTTGTGGATAGCAATGTGTGTACATTTGTTGGGTATTCGGTGAAAATTAAGCTAAAACTTTCCAGGACATCCAGACTTATCACCCGTGTTCTCTGCAGCTCAATTTTCCACATCAGAAATGTCTGTGATTTGTTGATTTTTAGGTGCCCAATTAAAGCTACCATGCAGGCGCTCCAAGCCAGGTACAGGGCTGGGCGCAGGATTTCACTGCTTTGCCAAGTAACTTTGAACGAATCCAGAAAGTTAAATGATGGCCAAATGTTTAAAAATAGATACTTTAGATTAATTCTAACAGGTATTTTGGTTGCAAATTTTATAGAGTCCCAGCTGCTTATCTGATGTGGCATGTATCTTGACATGGTGGTAAGGAGGCCATCATTTCCATCCCTAGCAACTGGTAGCTGCTGGTAAACACCCTTCCTTTGAAATTGGAATGATTCAAGTTATACTAGCTTGATTCTTGTAACTTCAGCAAAATAATCTTCAATTCTGCCTAAGCCAAGACTGTCCGAACAAAATACATCTTTTACTTCTGCTCATTTCCTTGTTCTGGAAGTTTCAACAGAGATTAGTCAGAACTATAAATCACAGGCAGGCAGTCATAAGAAAATAATTGTACTGTCTAGCCAAAACAGTCTCTCAAAGAGGCAGTGTACCAGAGAGGGGTGGAGCAGGAGGCTTATCTTTTTAGTATTCACAGTATGTGAATATTTGATCTGGGTTTCCTTCATCATGCTTCTGAGAGTCACAGCCCCACAAGTTAATGTATAGCCAGGTGTCTCCACGATCCTGAGGGATAAATTTAATATTTACCAGAGTTTATCAGAAATTAGTTTAAGGCTGTGTAAATTATAAGTTAACATGGCAGTCCTAATAAAAAAAAAAAATCTCACACTGTTTTTGGTGAAGACTATACAGTTTAGGTATTTTATTGTCAATTTGATTAATTTATTTTTCATAACATTCTTCTGGCCGGTAGTAAATCTTTACACACTTCAAACTGTAATCTTGGATATCTTCTCCCCTTTTCCTTTGCCATACCAGTTCTTAACCATATTTCTTTATTGCAAATTATCAATTTTGATAAGAATCTTTGGGATAAAGACTCTCATTGTAGCATTTTTATACGTGCTACTTTATGGGGAGCAGTTTCTGATGTGGGAAATTGGGTACTGCTATAGGATACATTTTAAGTAATCAGACCCATTCAAAACTGGATCTGGGGGATGTTTGTGAATCATAAAATGCAGATGTATGACTTTCATTGAAGGTTTCCCCATAACTACTGTTTGTCTGTTTCAAAGCCTCACCTTACATTTAACAGTATTTTAAAAATAGGAAACAAATAATTTGAAGACTCTAAAAACTCTAGTAATCCTATATTTTTCAGATTGTCTGTTAATTGGGACGCAGCTTTATATAAAAGATTATGACCAGAAGAAAGGACAGTAAATTTCAACACCTTCCCTATGTCATTTAGAAGATCTTACTGTGAAGGAGCAATGCTGTAAAACCTTAACTGCTGTGTGCCAGGGGCATGGATTCCTTTGCTTAACATGGATTGAATTCTGCTTACACAAAACACAAATCAGTATTTTTCTTAAAAAGCAGTGCTTTTTCTGAGGCCAGTATGAAATGATTTCTCCTGCATTTCTCAGTATTCAAGTGAATTTCACAAATTTTTAACATTTTTTTTTTCTGTAGTACTTTAAGAATCAATGACATGGTGCCTTTAAATAAAATTCTATCTTACATTTTGCTCTTTCTCCGTTAAATTGATAAAAGGGCTGAGAGCAGCTCTGTGGAAAGGGACCTGGGAGTCCTGGTGGACAAGAGGATGACCATGAGCCAGCAATGTGCCCTGGCGGCCAAGAGGGCCAATGGCATCCTGGGGTGCATCAAAAGGAGTGTGGCCAGCAGGTCGAGGGAGGTCATCCTCCCCCTCTACTCTGCCCTGGTGAGGCCGCATCTGGAATACTGCGTCCAGTTCTGGGCTCCCCAGTTCAAGAAGGACAGGGATCTGCTGGAGAGGGTCCAGCAAAGGGCTACAAAGATGATTAGGGGATTGGAACATCTTTCATATGAGGAGAGGCTGAGTGATTTGGGTCTCTTTAGTCTGGAGAAAAGAAGATTGAGGGGGGATCTTGTTAATGCTTTCAAATACTTGAAGGGAGGATGCCAGGGGGATGGGAGCAGTCTTTTTTCAGTGGTGCCCATTGATAGGACGAGGGGTAATGGGCACAAGCTTGAACATAGGAAGTTCCATCTTAACATGAGGAGGAACTTCTTTACTTTAAGGGTGGTGGAGCACTGGAACAGGCTGCCCAGAGAGGTTGTGGAGTCTCCCACTCTGGAGACATTCAAAACCCGCCTGGACGCTGTCCTGTGCAACCTGTTGTAGGTGACCCTGCTCTGGCGGGGGGGGTGGACTAGATGATCTCCAGAGGTCCCTTCCAACCCTGACGATTCTGTGATTCTGTGTGGTTCTGTGATTCTGTGAGTGCAGTGTCCCAGGCATTCTTTACTTCTATCCCTAATTGTTTTCTTCAGAGTTCCATGCTGACTGATATTACAAGTGATAACAGTCAAAGCAAAGAGTTTTTATTTTTCCCTCTGTGTTGGTAGTGTCCAAAGCCTAACTCTGAAACTTGTGCTTCTGCTTTTCCACCAAACACTCTTCTGTGAGATTGCTTATTCCCGCCACATCTCTCCAGGATTGAACCGTGCATCTGTAGTTCCAAATAAATACCTGTCTCTAGCTTCAAAGAGGGCTTGCTAGACTCCCAGTAATAGTGCTAAGTGGTTCACAGTCACTTAAACTTAATTAGCATTCAAGGAAACAGACAGTTGGAAATGACTTTTGACTTCAGGTAGGTGGACCTTTCCAGTTCTGCATGATACTGTGCTGATATTTCCTGGTTTACCAAGCGATAGCTGGAAATCCCTTCTCCTATCTCACGTGTTATATAAACACATTTCAAAGAGAAATCATCCCTTGAGTGAAACATAGAATTTGACATAATTTTCTTTCAGTAATATGTTCTCATTATGTATGTTTGCAATTTGTGAATTCCCAATGTATTTTCCCTGACATCTCTATACATGTTTAACCCAGTTACCTTTCACTGTGTCTTTTCTTCTTGGTATTAATAACACTATAAGCTAGCAATATATACACTTAGACTATATGGCACCTGTAACCTCCCCTAATGGGATGTGTGTGGCTGGTTTACCATATCCTCACCTTTGCTGAAGCTCTGTCTGTTCTTTCTGTGGAGAAGTCTTTAACCCAGAAACACTGTTGTGATACACAGAATTTCCTGAAGCTTTGAAACGCTTGCAAATCAGTTTAATCCCGTGCAGCCCTAGCATGCTTTTCCAAATGCGAGAATATTTGTTCATGTTGCTTGCTACATCCACATTGTGGGATCCAACTGAAAATTCTATATATTTTAATTACAGAGTGGTGTTGCTGAGTTTTGAATCCTAACAAATTTACAAAGATGTCAGAGCACAAAACTCCCTACATGAACTTTTGTTCTGCAAGTGGTGAATTGTTTTTCTCAAAAAATTCATGTCTAAAACTTTATAAGATTATTTACATTTCATCCATTATATTTTCTGAGATTTTTTTTGATTCAGCTATAATGCTGACTCTTCTTCAGAAAGAGTGTTGAAAACTGAAAAATTGTCCCTGTAACTTGTATCTGTTGCAGATTATTCCATGTGCTACTTCTTTTTGCACATTATCTGTTTCAGAATCTCATGTTTAATTTTTATGTACAGTGAAGTAGTTGTTAAATTTTGCAGTATAATTTCAGTATCAAGTTATTCCGATAGTTATTGGCAGAAACACATCTATTTTATGAATATCTTTTTTCTTCTGTCCTTTGTGGATTGGTCTTTCTAGGATCTCTTTACAGTGAACTTTTTTACTGGAGTGGGCAGATGGGGAAAAATACTTCTTTCCATATATTTTGCTGCTCCATGTGCACAGATTATCCATGGCACATGAATGTAGTATTATTTTTAAGGCAGATTTTTTTCCCAAACTTCATATCCTTGATGTAATTTACATTTCAATTAGTTTTGGATAAACTAGAAATAAAAGCAGAAGAAAGCCCCTGAAGGAAAGAAAATTAACAAGTTAGGCATGAGGTCAAACAGAAAGTAAATGTACAGCCCATAGGCACTTCAGAGACATCTTAGAGAAACAAATATAAGCACGCATGGGTACTCCCATATATTACATAGCAACAAAAATAATAAAAAGAAATCAACCTTGAGCCAGCAAGGTTAAAATTAAATGAAAGAGAGGAAACTAAGGGGGAAAACATAATAGACTATGTTTTGCTTTCCTTGTTAGTGTATTTGTTCATCACTAGGCAAAAAGAAGTATAAAAAAAAGCCTTTCATAAACAAATCAACCTTTCAAGCTTTTGTTTCAGTTTCAGAGCCTATAAGAAAACCTTATTCTTTTCCTTTATAAGTATGTTCAGTGCCCATTATATATGCAGTAGATGTTAAAATGACATTAAAAAGCACTCAGTTTTCTTACCTCTAGTCAGTACATAATGGGTTTAAATAACAAATGATGTTTAATCTAGATAAGTGAGTTTTTTTCAATGTTGTAAAGTTTGTCATGAAGTATGAACTTCTGGAAATTTCATTGTAAGAAGGAAGCCTGAGTATGGCTCATTAAAAAACATAAAAAAACAACGCAACCAACCAACCAAAACGAAACAAACAATCAAAAGAACTCACCACCCAAACAACAAAAAAAGTGCTTTAAGTAAGAAATTAAGCATTAGAGTTACATATAAAAGCACTTTGGTAACTGGTAACATCCAAGTTACTTCATAATCTTGTTCAGTTTATACCCCCAATACTTGAACCATTGTACGTTTTGAAACAAAACACAGATTGGAAAATATTCTTCTTTAAGGATACTCATTTCCTGTGGAGCTGTGAAGCATGCATATTCCTCTTTCCTCTAGGAATTTGCCTGTGCTTTAGCTGCTATTTTCGTATAGATCTCCACTGCCCTGGTGCGACAAAGAAGAAACAGCAATGTTTAAGACCTTTTCTGCCAAGTACACTAGTACACTAGAACTTGGTTTTGGCAACCTCTGCTTATATATTGCTAAGCCATATTTTATGACTGATTTTTTATAGTGTGCAGATGTCTTTGTGTTAGTAAGTAATAATCAAATGCATAAATATAATAAAAACCTCCCTGTGAACATCAGTAGTAGAACATATAGTAAATGCAGCTATTTGTAATCCAAGACTGAAAAGAGAATATGAATTTAATATCATGTTGTGAAAACAGAATATGAATTTAAAATCATATTGATGGTTTTTCATTCAGTCAAAATCACAATTTCCATGGATAAGATTTAGAAAGCAAAGCCAAATTCAGAAAGGCTAGCAATGGGATCTCCCACTCGCACTGATTCAGCCGTATCTTTGTTGTTTTCTACTGAATTTTTGACTCTGATTGCAATGTAGCTGGCTACAGATACTTTCTTTCTGGAGAGGCCAGAGACATGTTCCTGGAACACTTATGAATGACAGTGACTCATTTGTTTCCACGTTGATCTAGCTTGAAAAATGAAAGTACCAGTAAACATAACTGTAGTGAATCTCCTTTTGTTGCTGAAATCACATACCATAGTGTTTAAATTTGTGTCATCTCTGGCTTAGTTAAAAAGAAGAATAAAAAAAAGAAAACATTTTTTGAAAGGTCTAGAAAGACATATCTTTACCAAATTTACAATTAGAGCTGCTTATGTATTAGAGCAACATGTGCACTGTGAAATAAGAGAGCTACAGAAACTAGTTACAGAAATTGACCTCCCATGATTGAAATAGAAAATTCTAAAGAAAAGTCAAAACTACATTCCCGTGGTTGCTTGTAATCCAGTTTATGTATGGGGAATTCCAAGGCAGGCAGGTTTTACTTGCCCAAGACAAAAGAACAGATCAGTGGCACAACTGAGAGTAGCTATTAAAAGTTCCCCAAAAACTTATTCTTTTAGACTATGTCTCCTCTGGGACATAGAATAATGTATTTTTACAACAATGTACAGCTTAAAAGAACTTTTAACATATGTCTAGCAATTGAACCAGAATAAGACAAAGCCTGTTTTTAAAAAAATCAGCATGTAAACAGAACATGGTATATCTTTTCTTCCCAGAAGGTGAGTTTCCATAATGAGGTTATGATCAAATGTACGCTTTATTATTTTTTTTTCCTTAGCTATGCATCATTTTATGTAAAGACACTGTTTGGTTTAATAAAAGTTTTCAGATACTATCATGATAAGCATTTCAGAAGATAACTGCATAGAAGATAATTTCAACGTAGGAAGGAGATACAGAAAGCCTGACTAGTTGAAATAAAGAAATTATGGTACATAGAGTAGACAGATTCCTGTAATTATGGAATTATTCTTAAGAGTAAGATCAAGGACAAGATTTACAAGGAATACAAACCTTAGGATAAATCCCTAGCAATGCTTTTTTTTACCTAGCATTTAACAGTGAAATGAGTTCTTCTTTCTTCCTGCTGCTGGTGGCTGGCTACTGGGCAAATTATAAAGAAGGAGCAATACATGAAAGGAAGTCTTTTACATAGCTAAATGAGCTGCAGTGTAAGCATTCCAGAATTAGTATATCTATACTTGATGCAATATGTACATCCTGCTATATAATAAACCCTCACAGATTAAAATATTGATATTTAATAAATGCATCAAAATGCCAGCAAAGAATATACAGAAACATATTTTATGTTAAAATTTATGTTAAACAAAACATCAGTTGGCACACTTTTTATGCCATATTTATTGCTAACATGCTGTGCTGCTTACAAAATAAATAGAATGTTCCTATCTGAGTCCAATCTTTCTTGCAAATCCTTTAAAAAGTATTTTATTCCAATGGACTATGCAGATCTCAATATACAAATTTTAGACATTTCAGCTACTCACATTGGAGCCAGCATTAGAGTTCTTTTATGGTCACTAACCCAAAAGAAAATTCAAAAGGGAATGATCCATAATACCAGTATAATTAACCAACTACCAAGCACAATCTCTCCCTTCTTTCATTCAGATGTATACTTCAAAGACTTTGTCCTGACACCGTTTAGACACTAATAAATGAAAGGCAGGTACTGAAAATTGTGGAGAGCTATGATCTAATCATGGCCTAGTCTTTAAATTGGTATACATTTTCCTCTATGAAATAAAAGGGCAGAATCACTGATAAGTTGTTCCTTTATTTTTATTTTTTTCCCCACAGTTCCTAATCTTAATTTCTCACATCCTATTCTTTCTGTAGAGTTGGTGAAAACTCATGGAACCCTCTAAAGTTGTTATCATAACAAAGCACATACAAATTATAAATTATATATAAATCCTTAAATTGTAAACTGTTTGAGGGAGGAACTATCCATTTATTTTGCATTTATTTAAACCTTACTAAATGGTTACGATATATTATTTGAGGTTGGAAGCAGGATTGTGAAGTTAAGAATTAAGCAAGGAATTCCAAAATATCATTTTATCAAAAAAATCGTTTGATATAAATGCATTTCTTTATATGCTAGGATCATTTCTTGAGTCCAAGGTGGAATTTTGTAACTTAAATGTGAAAAAGGATGTGGAGTGAGACTAAGGAATTGGTGGAGAGTCACAATACTCCACAATCCTTCAGTATGGTGATTAGCAAGGTGTACACAGGAGGTGGATCACTGGTCCCTTTTTTCCACTATTACTGTTGTTGGAATGCTAACATATTTCAAAACCTCATAATATTCATAAAATTGAGTGTTATTACCCTAACCAATCAGTCACTAGTAGTAAGTAAAACATCAGGTCTTTTTTGAGATGATGTTGACTTTGGGGACAATCCTTGAGTGCTGTGTTCAGGTTTGGGTGCCGCAGTATGAGAAGGACGTTGAGGTGCTGGAGAGGGTCCAGAGAAGGGCAACAAAGCTGGTGAAGGGTCTTGAGAATATGTCTTATGAGGAGTGGCTGAGGGACTTGGGGTTGTTTAGTCTGAAGAAAAGGAGACTGAGGGGAGACCTTATCGCTCTACAACTACCTGAAAGGAGGTTGTAGTGAGGTGGGTGTTGGTCTCTTCTTGCAAGTTACAGCCCATAAGACAAGAGGAAATGGCATCAAGTTGCGCCAGGGGAGGTTTAGGTTAGACATTAGGAAAAACTTCTACACTGAAAGGATTATCAAAGACTGGAACAGGCTGCCCAGGGAAGTGATTGAATCACCATCCTTGCATGTATTTACAAGCCAGCTAGATAACGGTGCTCAGGAACATGGTCTAGAAACAGGCCTGGTGGAGTTAGATAATGGTTGGACTTGATGATCTTAAAGGTCTTTTCTAGCCATAACGATTCTATTATTCAATACAAAATATGTCAAGAACATCTATACTGAGCACTCTTTATGCCGTCTTTTGAAGTAGCCAGCTGAACGTTGTTTGTATTGTCAGAGGAATTCTTAAGCCAAAACAGAACTCTCTCTCCCATTGCCAGTCAATCAAATACCTCATTTTATCAAAATAGCTGACACAGGGAGACATTTTAATGTTCTGTGTTATTTTCAGAAAAAAATGTGACTATAAAATAATATAAAATTATATTAGTTTAATCTCAAGCAAATAGATTTTCTGTTTTCCTCAATATAGTTGGCATACATAGTAATTGTAGCTTGAACAAGTAATAATAAACAATTTATTCCAAAAACTGGGAAGGAAATACCTTTCCTGAATAACAAGATTTTTGAGGCATAAAATGTTCCCCTCAGATAAAGTGTATGCGTGCTTGATTGTTTTTTGAAATTATTCTCTTTTCTTTCTATAAATGTATTTCTACTGATACTGGTTTAGACTGCGTGTCATGATAGATCTTCAGATCCAGTCTTCCAAGTTTGCTGTATCTTACTCATCATCTATGAGGTTAATTATGGGATTAAGTATTTTAGCACTTATTCTCTTGTGAGGAGAAAAAACGTAAACACACCTTACTGCTTGCCTTACTAAGACCAAGATTCAGAAAAATCAGATGAATCACCTTCATGGGTAAAGTCAATAAGCCTGGTTAAAATTATTTTAAACACTCAAGATGTGAAGTGAACATACATAAATTTAAGCATATGTAAACATATGCAGACTATCTAAGTCGGAATTAAAGTGACTTTAGAAGGCTCTAGTTTATTATTCAACAGAGTGAACAGCAGCTGGGGAGTTACTTTACATAATAAATATCTCATATTTATCGTTAGAGGTAGTGGTGCTGGTGTGGATGCAGAGGGAGCTGAAGGAAGCCCAGCAGAGCTCTCAATCTGCTTCCCGCTTCGTTCTCCAGTGTCCTGCCTGCACAGTTTAGGTGCGTGCTCCCATTCACTAAGGCCAATTGTAGTGAGGCTGTAATCTAGTCGTTTCTGTTTGCTGGAGATAACTATCAACTAACTCTACATTAACCTGAGGATAATTTTTTAACAGTCACGAGAGTCTCCTTTAATACTGATTTTTTTGTGCCGTAGTCGTAAGTACCCCTTTGAGATGTTCTGAAAGATTCTCCAGGTGAGATGTCTTGATAGAATAAGATTGCACAACTATTGTAAGAGGTATGAGTTAAGTTAAAACTTTATTTCTTGTCAGGAGAGATATTGTGGTTCTTTACTGTTTGCCATATTATTTAAAGGTCTGAAAAGCTCATTATCTTTTCCATGGAAAAATAAGAGAATCAATATAAAGTTGAAGAGAAAATATAAGCAGATAAATCTGCACTGTCAGGTGGTTTTAGAATCATGTTTTTTTTCGAACTGAGCTGCCTTTGAGGTATCACTTAGGGAAAGTTTAGGTCCCAAAAAGATAGGCATGCAAAAATTGGGTTGTTTGGGTTTTGTTTTTATTTTATTCCCTGTAGCACTCATAATATAAATACTGACATCATGATAAATTAGCATGCAGTCCATAATAGCACTTTTTTTGTATCAGTTTTGCTGAAACATTAGTGTTATAAATATCTAATGATGGAATAAGAGAGGTATTCAGAGGCGAATTTAAGTATTTAGTCTTTAAAGAGTCTTTAGAAAGGCTATTCTTCTAAAATTTTTAAACAATAAAAATTGAAATCAGTTTTGCTCTAGTCTCCAAAATATGCCACAGTTTAATTAATTACATCAAAGTGCTGTCAGATGATTTTCAGAAAAGGGTCTTAAACTGTCATTGTATTTTGGTAATGCATATTTTATTTTGATTTTTGTTTTTTTTTTTCTTTTTTCTGTCTGAGTTGATTCAAGCAACAAACAAGTATTTCTGACTCAGCTGTAGTGCCCCATTCCCTAGAGATGCTGAGGTTCCTAGTGGGAGCTGTTACGGTTTGAAGGTTATCATGCCCACAGAGGATTAATTTATTGACTTTAGAACCTCAGAGAGAAGGTCTCTTGTCTGTGGTCCTGGCCGCTGCAGGACAACTAACATTGTCGGTTAAGCGACTACATCCATACTGTGTGCAAATATTCTTGTATGGTGCTTTTCATCCACCTTCATTTATGATGTTCTTGTTTTTTAATATAACCCAGTCCGCTTTTCATTCTGTGTGGGGTTCTTCTTTATTTCACTGTTTCTGAAATGGGGTAATTTATTTCCTTCATTTGTATTGTTACCTTGAAGATATGATCCGTCCCCTGGAGTTTTCATGTTTTGTAGGCTACACTCAATTCCTTTATCTCTTAGTTCTCCTCACACATTTTATCCTCTTTATCCCTTTTGGTTGCTGTTCTTTGTATTTTATCTAACTCTTCTGTAGTTGTTCTAAACTGTGCAACCAGGCACCACAAAGGAAGATTTAAACTTCATAAAATTCAGGAAAAAAAAGCCCCAAACCCCAAATCTCTACACTCAAGCTTAAGGATACTCAACCTCTCTGGGAATGCAAGTCCTCAATACAAATGGATATGTAACACGGCATTTTCAACCTCTGTTTTTTAAGCAAACAATCAAAATGCATCAAAAGACTTCTGAAGCAAAGTGCAATGCTTTTTCAAGTGCCTGTGCTACTCTGAGACAACATTTGAACCAAATTTATGTGAGAAGAGTAGAACAGCGCTGACTATACTATGAGGTGATACCTGGGAGGTACCTTGCTGAGGAGAAGTTATGTTCATCACCACTGGATCTTCATGTAAACTATTGTGACATGATAAGGGGAACACGCTTCTGCCATTTTTTAGTTTTTTTTCCTAATTTAATGTAGAGGTGTTAAATTACATGCCAGTAAAAAAGCAAAAAATTATTTACGGAGTATGCAAATACTAGCTAAATATTTCTCTTGCATTAAGATATTTGGTTAATGTTTCCATGAGATATATGGTGTTGGGGCAACCCCTGGTATCAATACAGGCTGGGGGATGAAGGGATTGAGAGCACCCCTGAGGAGAAGGATGTGGGGGTATTGGTGGATGAAAAGCTGGACATGAGCCGATAATGTGTGCTTGCAGCCCCGAAGGCCAACCGTATCCTGGGCTGCTTCAAAAGAAGTGAGGCCACCAGGTCGAGGGGGGGGGATTCTGCCCCTCTACTCCACTCTGGTGACACCCCACCTGGAGTACTTCTTCCAGCTCTGGGGCCCCAAACGTAAGAATCACAGAATGGTTTAGGTTGGAAGGGACTTTAAAGATCATCTAGTTCCAACTCCTCCACCATGGGAGGGGATGGACCTGTTGGAGTGGGTCCAGGGGAAGGCCATGAAGATGGTTAGAGGGATGGAACACCTCTTCTCTGAGGAAAGGCTGAGAGGTGGGGTGGTTCAGCCTGTGAAAGGGAAGTCTCCAGCCTTCAGTAGCCTTTCAGTACTTAAAGGGGGCTTATAAGAATAACGGGGACAAACTTTTTAGAAGAGCCTGTTGTGATAGGACAAGGCGTAATGGTTTTAAGCTAAAAGAGGGTAGATTTAGACTAGTTATAAGGCAAAATTTTTTTACTCTGGGGGTGGTGAAACAGTGGAACAGGCTGCCCAGAGAGGTGGTCATTCAAGGTCAGGTTGGACGGGGCTCTGAGCAACCTGATCTAGTTGAAGCTGTCCCTTCAGGGAATTGGACTAGATGATCTTTAAAGGTCCCTTTTCCAACCCAAACTATTCTATGAGTCTGTGATTTACAACCAAGTAATAACATATTTTAAAACCCTTACTGGGTTTATTCAGGCTTGGATATTTATTCTTATATACGAAAATAATGCAGTCTGTTATTTAGATTAGTTTTTTATCCACACTGTGAAATACAAAATAAACAAACATGGTTGCTATTAGGCAATGAACCATCATAAATACAGAACTTCCCATTCTATGAAGAAAATCAATGACTGTTTAAACATGACAATGCAACACTGTCTTACTAATCAAAGTATTATGTTTACATCAGGTTGTATCTTTAACATTTGTTTTCATCTAAATACCAAAAGAACATACTATTTTTATGTCCTCTTCATAATACAGTGAAATAATGGTATTTTCTTCTGTTTGTTGAAAAATCCATGAATGTGCCAATGAAAAAGAGAATAAAAAGCCTTTGTCTAAGGTGATTGCTTACCTCCTCAGCATTTCAAAATGAGTGCCTCCATATAAAATATGTCGTCACTTCTTCTAACAGGTATTTATCACAATAGGAGTTTAGGAGCAGTTAATGAATATTGGGACAGTTTATAGGTACTGGGAATTCTGTTAGCTGACTTTTGACTAGATACTTATTTAGGGGTTTTGTTATCTTTTTACGCTGCCTTAGTATTTAATGGAAATATAAGAACTTCATGAACACATTTTGAGAAGCAGCGTAATGTATTACTGGGTATGAATGAAGTATCAACAAATTCCACAGAACATCGGTGCTCTTCCTGAACTTTAGGCAATATTGTATACCAAGCACGTTGTTCTTGCAATAATTATTAAAATAATTGTAAGTCTCTATTATAATTATGAAATATTTTCATGGTTGTTTTAGATATGCTGGAAGACAAAATTATTACCTTTCATAGGCAGAGCACCGACTGACATAGGTTGGAAATACTCTGCTGTCTTCAATGGAGATCTTAATGTTTATGTGAGATTAAAAAGGGACTGTTGAATTTTTAAACTTCTACCAATATTTATCTTTACTGACAACCTTTCTTTCTTAGTATTTATAGCTGACAATATAAAAAAAGTTATACATTTTGCTTGTAAATAATTTGATCATAAGTATTTGATAAACTAATGTGAAACACTTCAGGTTTGACAGTTTTGCAGCTTTGTTGTCAGATTTAAATTGTACCAACTTTCCTGAAATAATACTCAAATATTGAAAGAAAACTTTTTTGCTTTATTCTGCTTAACAAAACACCAATGTCTGAGCCAGGCAAACGTCAGAGGCAAAACTAGCATAATGCAGAAGAATAAATTCACAAAGTCAACAAGACTTCATCCAATAAGCTGAAACACACACACACAGACACAGAGTGGAAACCCTGCCTTTTGCTCACTGCATGTACTGAAATATAAGTAGTAGCTTATGAAGGCACTCATTCAAAAAAAAAGTTTTCTGGATTCATACTGAAGATTTGATATTTGACTCACACAAAACACATACTGAAAATATATTTTCTTAAACATATTATTTGATTGTCAGTATATCTGGTTTTATTACATGTTTGTGTGTTTTGAATTTTGAGCTTCCATTTTAAAGTTTCATAATTCCCCTTTCTTTTTGACCAGTCTCAACAGATTTAGATCATGGAGATCAAAACTGATGGTGGAAATAACTTTAAAGACTTGGAAATTGAGAAATTAGACTGACAATGCCAAATTATATAGAGGTCCCCAAGTGCCTTTCTTATTCTGAATGATGGGGAAGATAAGCAAAAATCTGAAATTAGAATTTCAACCACTTACATTCCAGCCAGGGAGTTATAAATCATGGAATCACAATGATATAAATACATAGCCATCCTTTTATTCCTCCCAAGCCCAAAACAAAGTGAGAATAAAGAGTACAGCCTTTCCTTCCACTTCATAATCTGAGATGTAGTCAAATGAGAATACAGTACTATATAATTGGAATTGTCAGTGGAATTTGCACAATATTAATTACTGGTTTTTGAATTGTTAACTATTAGTGAGTCATAGGACACATCTACTTTAAATTATTCAACCTGCAAATACTAAATTAAAAAATATAGACTATTATCTTAAAATAATAGTGGGTCTAGAGAGAAACCTGATTCTTTTTCTAAGACAACTTAGAATTTACTGACAATAATGGAAATATCTGGAAATTTCAAAGTTTTCATGAGCATATAGGCATGGGAAGGTGCCTACAGCAGTGTGATTATGGGAAGCGAGGTTAAGTTTTGCGACTGAGGAACGTGTACTGAAACTATTGATATAAATTAGTGCAGTGATTAGGAGAAAATATTCTTCAGAAAATAGCATGCACTCACTAGCTGAAAAAAGGGAAGAATAAAAAATATTAATGCTTCGAGGACCAACATCAGTCTGCTAGACTTGAAGAGAATGTGCTTTATGTTGCCTATTTTTATTTTAGCAAAAGAAGTATAATCCATGGCATTTCTCTTATTCTGCTGAATATTCTTATGCCAAACATCCCTATAAAGAAGAAGAAAACCTTAAATTTCAGACCTGTGCACTCACTAATCCTGAACCTGAGTGATTTAAGTGAAAACAAAGAAACAAAACTTAACATTCTGTCCTTATGTAAAGCTGATGTGAAGCAAACCTCTTGAGACTCTTTAGATTACCTGTTCTTTACCCAGTGTGCAGGCACTACTGTCGAAATGGATGCATAGATTTTACAGCTATACAAGTGTTATGTACGGAGGAAATACCTAAGGAAAATGAAATTGACTCTGCAGAAAAATGGAGGAAGTTCTCTCCTCGCCTTCTTACTTACTTTCCAGACTCTGTGGCACAAGGATTAGTGCTCAACTGCTAATCCACCTCAAGGCAGTTGGGACTCATTTTGGTCCAAACTGGTGAGCAGATTTCAAGACAAAAAACAGGGGAAAAGGTACAGCTTTACCCACTCAAAAGTAATAGTTCTGGCAGCTGTTTGTTGGAAAGGTCTAGCACATGTTATAGAGGAGACACTTGAACCTTGCCAGGGATTTTGTAGTGTGGCCTCTTGGCCTTCCCCAGGACTTCGCAGCCCGGCTGACGAAGGCATGAGCCTTGCATAGGGCACAGCCAGCGCTGGGGCAGTGGGAGCCCTGACTTGCCCGGAGCGTGGCCCGCTGGGGTAGAGGGAGGCTTTCCTTGGGTCATGCTGAGTCTAGATTCAGGCACCTGAACCAAAAGTGAGCAAAAGGAGACAAACTCTTCTGTGCTGGCAGTAAACACCTCCTACCTTAAGTAACGGGCAGCATTATACAGACAATACATTCATATCCTCTCTCAGTGTACATACTACCACTGACAATCTGGTGTATTAGATATTAATAATGAAATATTATTGATTGCAGTCCTCATGCTCTCTTGCTATACCAGCCCTGGCCTGACCTCAGCAATTCTGTGTTTTTGCTGCATGGCCTCCCTCTTTTCCAAAGCTACCCACCCCTGTCTCTGTAGGGTTTCTGTGGAGATACATGAACTCCTTTTCTACAGCAGGGAAAGGCTGTAGGAGGGTCTTGTCTCTTTCCCTCTCTCCTGCAGACACTGATACTTCTCTCTGAAGTGTGACTGGGAGGGGAGCTCTGTGGGTCTCAGGGGAGAGTCCATGGGGAACAGCCCACCCTGAGGCACCCTGGGGTGGTGTGAGGAGCTGGACAACACTTAAAGGGAGGTGAGTTGGAGCAGGGAGACGTGGGGAGACGTTCTTGAAATCACACTGAAAGTCTGATAGAAAAATTTGAGCAAGAGGAGGAAGAGAAGGGAAGAAGGCTTTCAGTAGGGTGGGTCTGGTGGGGAGAGCCAGGTGGACAAACGGACCAAAGGGACTGAGAGTGATGTTAGCAGATGGGTGCGGGTGGTGCCTGGATGGGCAGATGTGAGCAGGAGTGCAACTATTGGACCCAGTTTTGGGAAAGACGAGGCAGGAATGAGGCATCTGGGAAAGGGAACATGGATTGAGGAATTTGGGACAAAAATGAGCGAATAACTGTATAAGAAAAGGGGATAAACCAGGAAACAGAGTATGATACCTAGAAAACCGGTGTTTGGATGAAGCATGTAAGGAAAAATGCCTGAGTCTGAAGCAAGTGAGTGAACTTGAGTGAACGATTGGAAAGAATGGGGTAGAAGAGTCTATATTTATTTGAAGACACTTCTACGTCCATGTTTCACCATTCCTCTGATGTTAGAAGATAGACATATTTTTCAAGAACAGTTCCTCACTATGTAGTTTGTAGACAGTAAATTGCTACTGTTGTCAGTCGGTTTTAGAAATCTGTGAATAATTCATATTTTAAGCAAAGATTCATTTGATGTATTTTGTCCAACTTACTGTTATTAAAATCATCGAAATTAATGTACTAAACCAATAGATTTAATGCTGTTTTAATTAATATTGTAGACATATCAGAAGTTATTAGGAAGTTCACAGCTTCATTTCTGCCGCATTTACATATTTATTATGAGTCTTTCATAAAAACACTGACTCTACAGATCTGAGTGGTCAGTATAGTCTCATTTGAGCTAAGTCTGTCTGCAGGAGGAATAAAGATATTTGGAGGAGGCATTTTTTAAACACATGACTTCAATGACTGTTAAAGTAGAAGCATGTCAGTAAGCAATTCCTAAAATAAAAAATCCACGTTCATAAAAAAAAAAATGGAGATAGCTACTGGTCTATGGGTTTGTACTGGTGATTATTACTGAAAAAGTAGTACAAGAAAAAAAAAAAGTAGAGGAGGTGGTTAAAGAAATGAACTGTTGCCATGAAGAGCTAGATTTTGCCCATCTCTGCCAGAGAGTACTTATGTGAGTAGTTTCTTAGAACCGCTTTCTTGCTGGGTATTAAAAAATTGTTCTTTATTTTCAAGTTTTGAACTTCAGATGTTGAAGTCTGATTAGTAACCAGTGGGAACATATCACTGAAAATATCAAGTGCTTGTTGTAAATTTAGACACCTGAAATTAGAAGATACTTCTAATTTTCTTTCTGTGCTTCTATTTCTCTTATATAGTATAGGATTGTAATGCACTTTTGTCTCATAGTGGTGCAGAAATTAATTTATTGATAGCTAGGAAGAGTCAAAAAAGCTGATGAGATGTTGCAATGTATTTTCAGGAAATGGTTTGAAGGGTCTAACAATAAGGAGGAAAGAGGATGTTGAGTAATTTGTCGTTAAACAACCACCACCCATTATATGACTGAATGCAGTAGGGATTCTATGGAAAAAAAGTACTGTATCACCATGACAATAAAACAGGCATATGCAGAGGGGTTTGTATATTCAGGCCTGAGTTATTTTTGCAATATTGTAAGTGTTCTTTCAGAATAGTTGGTTTATATCTAATAGATCTATATCTTTTCATAGTTTGTGTTCAGAAGAGGAACAATTGATTTCTCCTTTACACAAGCACAACTAAAGGCACAACTAAACAGGTATCTGTATCTGAAATTAGAAGGGAACTGGTAATACCTCACGTAGAAATCCAGGTACCATTGACATCCATGTGAAACTTGAAACAAGTTATTAGTAACAGGATTTCACTCCAAGAGATTCTTTTTCCTACTGCTTTTAGAATGTGAAAACATAGAGACAGGAATTACACATTTTGTATTTTAAATAAATAAGACTGCATTGTGAGTGCTATTCAGGTAAAAAAAAAATCCTATCTTTTTGATGTTGTTAGTGTTTCCATTGTTAATAATTTCTAATTCCATTAAGAAACATAGCTATTTTTATATATATTTCTATATTTAGAATAAAGAGAGGGCGAGTTATTTTTTCCTGGATATACCTACATTGTAAAACATGCAGGAAATTAAAATCACTGGGACATACTGTGAATATTCAGCAATTTGATGTGTATGTGCGTTTAAAAAAAAATATTGCATAATATACATTTCAGACCCGATTCTGGAGATTCTATTATGTTCTGTTGGTGGGTTTGGGTTTTTTTTTTTTGTAACAGTCATTTCAATTTTAACTTCAGATAGACCTGCATTAGATACATGCTCCCTCTCTCCCTCATTTCCACTGGCCTCCTCTGATAGACTTTTGGTCTTTTTGTTATTGAGTTGTCACACTGGTCAGCAGCTGGCTCATACCCTCTAAATTCCGTGTTTCCCCTGACTTCACTGTTCCTCACTATCTACCTTTGAAGGCTTAAAGCTACAAAGCAAATGCAAAGACTAGGTAAAATAGAAACTGTTTCAATCAGTACCTGGACCTTTTTGTGATTTTTAGTATGAGATTATTAGTGACTTCTTATCTTCTTTCGTGGACTCCTGCCCTCTCTTTCCGTTCTTCCATGGACACGGTTGCTGGTTCTTTTTGAACTTCATGCTGGTCTGTCTTGTGCTTTTTATTCCCTCTCCTTTGCTTTTCTCCTCAATATTTCAATTTCTCTTGGTACACTTCTCTTGCAAGGTAAACATGTCCTAGTTTCCCTGGCTGAAAAGGAAACACACTTGACCTGACTTATCTCTCCAATGACCATACCATCCCTTTAATTGCTTTAATCTCTTAAATTCATGAAACATCATTTTTAATGGATGTCTGGAGCTCCTCTCCTTTCATCCCCACCCAGTCCCTATCCAATCTAGCTTTTGTCTCTGGCACTCCACTCAAGTGACTTCTTCCTTGCCAGGTATTACTTCACCCTTATCATTCCTCTGCCTTCACCACAATTGACCACACTTCTTTTCTTGAATCTTGTTCTTCCATAGCTTTTGTGCTTTTGTTCTCCCCATATTTTTCCCCTTCTCAAATCACTCCTCCAGTATGTCTTCGTATTTTTAACACAGTTGTGCTTTAGCCAAGTTTCAGTAAATATTTTAAATATATATATACAGCAAGTATATTTAAAATGTATCTCAAGTATAAAGACAGTAAAGAAAAAACCCTATAACCTATGTTACAGGTGTGGGAGAGAAGATTTGCCTCATAAAGGAATGCCTCTTTAAAGTACCCTTGTAATTCCTAAGATGAGTTAAAATTTAGTATTTTAATCCTAGTATATTTGCAGTAAATAAAGCTTACAGATTTACTGTTAAAATTATTTTTTCCTACTTTAAAGGACTTTTTTTCTCTGTGAGATTCTACATCCATTTTGCAGGGTGAAATATTCAAAAAAATGTATTCTCTTGCTTAATTCTCTATTTTTCACATCTGCGATCTTATTTTTTCTAAAACAAAATCAATCCAATTCCCTCTCCCCAGAGACATGGAGACCTAATAAAATCTATCTCCACGATGTCCCCAAAGGTTAAAGACCTTTTCCAGGTCCAGTAAGACTTGTGATCCTGAGAAAAAAGTATGCAGAGTGGAGATCTCAAGGCTGAGAAAACAGCCAAGAAAGAGAAATTGATCCACATATTTTTGCTTCAACCTTTTTTTTAATGAATGATTCTTATTTAATGAAAGATAATATACTAATCAGTTTGCTTATTTTAATCCTTATGTAGCAGATGAAAACCAGAGGAATTCATAAGGGTACAACATTAAGCCATGATCTGCTTCAACACGGAAAGTAACTAGCATTCAGATATAATGATGGTGATCACAGTATCAGATCAGAACTAGACAGCTGTTTTAAGTTTGCAACTGATATGTGTGAAGGAACAGGGAGAGAGGAGAGAAGAGGAGAGGAGAAGAGAAGACCAATTTCTTCACCCCTCTGAGTTCAAAATATTAGTCAGTAATCCAACAATACAAAATTCTATTTGCAAAATATGTAATTGGTCTGAATCTTCTTTTTCTTGTCCTCACCTCGTCCATTCATTTCATTTCACCTAGAAACCAAAGGCCTGAACTAAACCCTTCCTTCCGTTTACATGGTCTGACAGCTTTCAACAATAAGATGGCGGGCTTGGTGGATGAGGGGAGAGCAGTGGATATGATTTACCTCGAGTTTTTTAAGTCTTTTGAGACTGTTTCTCAGCATTGTCATAGACAGGCTGATGGAGCATGGCTTGAATGAGTGGACAGTGAGGTGGGCTGAAAACTGGCTGAAGATCCGGGCCCAGACGGTTGTGAAGAGTGGTATGGAGTTCAACAAAAGGAAGTTCCAAGTCCTGCCCATAGGGAGGAATAACCCTAGCCACCAGTACAGACCAGGGATGACTAGAAAGCAGCTCTGCAGAGAAGGACCTTGAGGTCCTGGTGGACACCAAGTTGGATATGAGGTTGCAGTGTGCCCTTGCAGCAAATAAGGCCAACAGCCTCCTGGTTTGCATGAGCCTGAGCGTTTCCAGCAGGTCAAGGGAGGTGATCCATCCTATTTACTTAGCCCTGGTGGCTCCCCAGTACAAGAGAGACATAGACATACCAGAGTGAGTCCAGTGAAGGGCCACAAGGGTGATTAAGGGAGTGGAACATCTGACATAACAAGGAGAGGCTGAGAGAGCTGGGACACCCTGGAGTAGAGAAGGTGCAGGGGGATCTTATCGGTGTGTGTAAATACTTGATGGGAGGGAATACAGAGGGAACCAGACTCTTCTTGGTGGTGCCCACTGACAAGGCAGGTGCTAATGGGCAAAAACTAAACTCATCAGATTCCTTGTGAACACAAAAGATGCTTTTGTACTGTGAGGGCAAACAGTGGCACAGGTTTCCCAGAGAGGCTGTGGAGTCTCCATCCCTGGAGGTACTCAAAACCTGACTGGACACAGCCCTGAGCAACCTGCTCTCACTGATGCTCTGGGCAGGGGATTGGACTGGGTCATCTATGGAGGTGCCTTCCTGCCTCATCCTGTCTGTGAGTCTGTGACATGGACTTCAGATAAGGCTTATAGTACATCTCTGTGGAAGATTGATGAGAACTGAGGTAGATTCTCGTCCCTGTTAAAAATGTCTTTCTCTTCTTAACCACACTGCTTCCTTCTCCGTACATTGGTCCCATCCTAAATACCTGTGTGCTTTTTGGCTGCTTGTTTTTCTTGTCATGTTTGTGTTGCTACATTCAGTAAGAGATAAAATGGTCACAGATTTTCAAATGACCATAGAAGACCTAATCAAATTACCATGTTTGGACACCGCATGTTACTTCATTACCAGTTAGTTCATCACTGAATTGTTCCTTACCTGGTGAAAACAATGGATTTAGTTTTTATTTGCCTTTGAGTTGATATATACATTATGTAAGTAAAGCTTTCTTGGAAAGGGGAATAAGGTATGCTATTAATTTACTTTACTTTTATTATCATGTCAGAAGCTTCAAGCACAGAAAAAATACTGGATGGAAGAAGAAAAAACGATTCTTACTCTGTGCACTCACAGTCATGCATTGAGTGTGCATTTATGCAGGCATTAGGACAGAGGTTTCCTAAGGGTGTTTTGTATTTAAAGACGAAACAGTTAAGAGGTTTTCAGACCAGGTACTGAACAGTTAATGGAATACATTCATTAAGTCTTATTTCTAGAAAAACAAATTCAAGGAAAGTTTTGCCCCATTATCTGTCATGAACAAGTTGTCAAGCAATCATTTTATTGCAACCAGCAGTGAAAATTAATGTTTAATCTTACTTGGTATTCTTCTTAAAAGGATGTGAGCTTTAGAGTTTTTGAAAGCATTGTGTTATGTGCATTTTGATTTTTTTCTATTTTCACTTATTTTCCTTACTTGTAGAGCACAGTAAAGAGGAAAGGCATTAAATTTACACATAAATCATAGGAATGCCATTTATATCTAGGGTACAGAAGTAATAGCTCATCTATTCTGGCCTTAATCTCACCTGTTTTTGTAGCTGCTATTAAAATGTCAACATATGCTATCAATTACACCAGCACTGTATTTGCAGTATTTTTCAATAGCTAAAATAAGAAATAGCAGTAGTATTTCAGATAATGTAGTGCTAAAATTGTTAGAAGTCCACCATAGTTGATACCTACAGGATTCTTGGAAATTATAGGAGTTAGGGAGCCGTAATCGTAAAAGAAAGATCAGATGAAATACATATATGGTTAAAATCCAGGTCAGTGACATATTGTTGAGTTTCCTGTTTAAAAAATCAATAACAAGTTTGGATTAGAAAAATAATGAGATGTTAGGAGATTTCGTCTTTCCTTTATGCTATGTTGCCTAAGATTTTGAATTTTTGAACACTACCAGTTTTGGAAGGTTCTTTTCTAATGTTCAGTGTAAGCATCAGTATTTTCCTGAAAATTATTCATTTTGAAATCATTAAAAAAAGTCTCTAGAAATATTTTCCTGAAACGTAACCTTTATCCCAAGGAGGTAAAGGGGACACAAGAGGGATAGAAAATACCTGTTTGAAGTCAAACAACATTATTGCTACAATTTACTCATGACCATGATTTCCTTGGTTTTGTTCATGTTATGTTTAATTTAAACTATCATACAAAACAGAGCAATTCTGAGCAAAGGTGTAGGAATAGAAAGGAGTAAGTCTACTGTGATACGCTAATATTCTAAGACACCCCAAGATCCTTTTTCTCTGAGGAACTGGTGTTGTTCATATTAATGTCAGATGACATACTGTAATCTGACTTCAGTGGAAATAGAATGGAGCTCTCATTTGAAAGGCCTCAAACACCTATTTTTTTTCACTACATAACCAGGCAGTAATTATGATAGCTGAGAAAAAAAAAAAAAAAGGAAAAAGAAAAAAAAAAGTGTTTCTATATTGGCATTTAATATTATAGTGGGTTTTGTTTGCTTGTTTTTGAAGATAGTAACAAGCGTCAGAGTGTTTACTACAGGCTTTCCAATATGATAGAATTGTTTCATACCCTCCCTTGTAGGTATGTTTAGCTCTGTGAGGATAACATGAACAAACCTTTGCTGTATATTTTTTAAGCTTTATCCAGAGACTGACATAAGTTTCTGTCATTCAGTATAGAAATACTTTCTCTCCTCAAAGTTGATTCATGTTCTTCAAGCAATGAGTTTGTTTTGTCCATGGCACTTTCCTAAGAAAACCAATGTGCTGTAATTGTTCTGCATGGCAAATTGAGGGATTTATGTTTTGTAAATAATTGTCTTATGCCTTTGAGCATTATCTTCTTTTTACATACGTTTGTCAGAGTCCAGCACTCTCTGACTAGATTCATTTAGATAATCCACATGTGGAGGAATATCAAATTTACTTACATGAAGATAGTGGATGTTACACAGGATTTCTGATTTAGCAGAACAATACAAATTATATTGTATAACACAATACAAATGTAAGTTACACTTAGCAAAACATAGCAATATACACTGTTCAATCACAATAGCAATGCGCTTCCCATTGCTGGTCTCTGTAACATGCTCATCATCGTGATGCTGGACATCTCCACTTGCCAGGAAGGCATACCTGTGAGTTGAAGCCAGTTCAAGTCTGTTGCTGTCTTTGAAATTCTTTTGTTAGTTATTCAGGTTTTATACCCTATGTTGGGCTGAGCCAGGTATTCACACACCCCCCATGATGGTCTGGCTAACTCAGGGAGACATTCACACTCATTTAATGAACTCAGGGAGAAACACTTACACCACCAGTTGATACACTCAACTGTTGATAGCTGCTTACCTGAAAGACTGCTCTCTGGTCCCCTTGGTTTTGAGGTAAATCAGCTTTACAACCGCTGTGGTCAGTCACACTCTGCATTATTCCCTGAGGTTCATGGGCTCATCTATTGCCCTTCTCCTCTGAGCCTTCTTCCATTGTAGGGGTTTATTGGTCAGTTGCAATGTTTTTAGAAAAGAGTCTTGTTCTGAAATCTGGATGACACATAACATTTTGCAGTTGACTTGAGTAAGGACAGGATTTCATTTCAGGAGCACATACTTCTGTTTATAAAGTCCAAAACCAGCCAGTCACATTAAACAAAATTGGATTCCTCAGCTTCTTCCTGTGGTACTGATGTATTTGCCAGATCAACAAGACATTTGGATATGAGCTAGAGTAAAAGCACTTTGATATAAGTAACCAAAAGGAAATTGTTTTGAATAAAACTCCTGTGTATCTTTGAAAATAAAGCTGTAAGTTTTATTGCTTTGTCATGTAACTTTTGAAATGTCAGTGTTTTTCCTTGATATTTAAAAAAAAAGGACTAATGATTCTCAGAAAAGTAGACTTTTTTTTTTTTTTGTCAGTTTATGTCAGACCTGAGGACTTCATTTCTCGATCCAGATGCAGTTCTTAAATGGCTGTTGCAATGTAAGTGATGATTTCCCACATCTCTCCTCAGAACGAGCTTCTGCAGCAGCATATTTCTCATTCTCTTTTTCTTTCTCCATGCACAGACATGCACACCCATGCAAGTACATGTATAAAAATAGATAACCCAAAATATCTCTACTGTAATTTCTGCTTCAGCTTGACTTGTGTTTGTTATATGTGCTTCAGCTTGACTCGTGCATATTATTTCATAAGTAAAAAAATATTTTGTAGTGCGTAAAAACACTTAGAAATGTTTGTGAAAATTATTTAAACTTTTCATGTGACTTCATAAGAAGAGTGACTTTAAGAAAAAATGGTTTCATAGCTTTAAGGCTTCCCTTTTCAGACCAGTTGGCAATAGATAATGTACTCTCTGTGGTGATGTGCATTTAATACTTGCAAAACAAATATTCTGTTAATACAGTTACTGCAAATAAGTGTATGCATCTGTGTGTGCGTGTGTGTGTGAACCTTTCCCTCCTTGAGGTTTTTTGCTATCCTAAAATAATGCAAATTCTCTTTGTTTGTTTGTCAAGAAGCCTGATAGTATCGAGCTATCTCAGGATGTCAGTGACTGCTTCTCATCTCATTAATATAATTGGAACTAGGCTACGTCAGATACTCTCAAGGCACAAAGTAGACATGCTGAAAAATACACATTCTATTTTCAGAACTTGTCTTTAATGATAGGAATGTATAATATTTCTGAATTATAAGATGAAACACAGCTTATTTCCCTTCTCTCTTCCTCAAATTTTTTCCCTTCCCTTCCCTTCCCTTCCTTCTGCNCCTTCCCTTCCCTTCCCTTCCCTTCCCTTCCCTCAGAGTTGAGAAAAGAAAAGACAATAACGAAACAATCAGCTTTCATTCCTACTGTTCTATTTCTTTTCCTAGTATTTTGCTCTAGGGTAACTGGAAGTTTTAAGGTTCATTAGATAACCAGACAACTCAGGACACAATAATTGACAAATGATGACACAATCAAACAATTAGCCTTTGCCAACAAATCAGAAATTTAACATACGGATGTCCCAAGTTAAAGTGTCAGCTTTTAGAGTTTCTTAGTTGAACCCATGACATGATGATTCCTCTGAAAATAAGAAGTGTTCTGCAGTATGTATTCATCAACATATTCTTGGTTATAAATGCAAAAAAAATGATGACCAGAAAATGTGTCATGCATGCAGAAGCCTTATGTGTTTTATTGTCAGGGCAATAAAAGCACATTTTCTGTGGTGTCACTTCATAAATCTCTTGTTATGTACCAGTACAATTAGTATTTTTGAACAGAAGTTGATTTTGATGCTCTCTTAAACATTGGGAAGCAGAACATCCCATCACACTTATGAATTATTCATGCCTGTGGTAACAGATTTTTTTATATTAGTTTCACGAACTTTGTAATTCTCAAGTAGTCCCAACAAATGCATGGGTTGTGAAACTACAGCATTTATTCCCCTTGTCAAAGGCAATCTCCATGCCTCTGGCTGTAAAGGAGGGACCTCTGAAGCCCTAAGCCTCCAACTGAGTCTGTCAACCACAGACCTGCACCATGAGAGCCTCAGGCTTTACAACACTTGAATTAATTATTTTAGGGTTCAGGGAAAATTTTGGCACCTTCTTGTGTTCGGGCTTTCTGATACTCTTGCCCCAAGGGAGAGTTTGAATGTCTTAGCTTGATGGAGAAGTCCTGAAAACTCAAGGATCAGAGAATTGTGTGTGGATAAAGTGTAGAACCTGAGATGTTTCCATGAAGCATTTTTTGTCAATGTAATTGACTGAGAAAAATTGTTATTAAATTGCTGGAGAGTCTGAGAGGTCATATGTCAAGTGGACCTCAAGGTACCATTTCTATGAAACAGTAACAGATGGAAGGTATCTGTCTTGGAAGCCTGCCAAAATTATAATGATGGTGATGGGCAGGCACCTACTGTGAACAAATAGCTTGATACCTGCCTAGGTTTCAAAAAATTTGCAATAAACAATGCTGCTTATTGGATTCAGTATTTTGATGTTCAAAGAGAACCTACTGAATTAATTCACGTGTCTTGAAATAATGTTTCTTTGTACTTGTGGAAAAACAAAAGATAAAGCATTACTGTTGGCAAAGGCATCTATAACTGTATCAAACTAATTTTTACATTAATGATTCCTAAACATATAGGATAATACCATCATTCTTCTAGACAGACCAAAAATGCTAGCATTTTTCAGATAATTTGGGGGAAAAAAGTCCATAAGGTTAAAAAATTATTACCTATTTGAAGCCTCTTGAGAAGGCAAATGTTACTTCTACTTTCCTTACTTATGGTGTGACCTTGATCTGTCTAAGGAACAATGTAATATTTATCTTAATCTTGTGGATTTTTAAATTAAAAAATACATATCTCTGTGGCAAAGGCATATAAGATGAAAAAATGAAATAACGAGCTGCATTAAGCTCAATAAAGCTTATATATCTTGATAAAAAAACAGTAATGGTGGGGTTTGCTTTATAAATTTGGATTGATATCTGTGAAGCTAGGCAGTGACACAGGAATGAATTTGCATATCATTGGTATAGCTCTCAAAGGGAAATTCCTGTAAACAACATAGTAGAGTCGGAGTTTGGGATATGCTTATTATTTTCTACACTCCATCAGTCCTTTGAACAATAAACACTTCACCCCAATTAAGACACTACCCTGGGGAGACGGCTGACCCTTGTAAGTGTGACAATGTGAAGATGCCATGGATAGCAGCAGTGAACGCAGTGATGACAGTACATGCAAGTGTTCTTTTCTGCTTTTATGTGGCAGTAGAATTGCAGAAAATCAGTTTAAACAATTTTACCCAAGCAAAATTTTCTGTCAGTTAATGTTTCTGGAAATTTTCTGTATAATTCACATGGTCCTTTGCCATATAGCTTCTCTCTATCAGTAGATTAAGTAATCAGTAAAAGGGCTGTGTGTTGTTGGATTTGGGTTTTTGTTTGTTTGTTTTCTGATGGTTTTTGTCCAATTCTGGTATGGTTATTGAAAGTAAATCCTTTGCTGAGACATACAAACATTCTGATTAATAAGATAATAGTAAGGATAACATAGGTTTGTGTCTTCTTAACTTGACTAATAACAGAAGATTAATTACAGGAGGCTGGGGAAAGGCATGTAATGAACAATATATTTTAAAAACATATTGCTCCTTTTTCTGGGCATTTCCCTGTAGACCGAGACAAAGTCCAGTAATGGAATCTTTTTTCCAAGTACTTCTGTATTTTTAGTACGCTCAGCCTAGAATTTGCACACCAAAACTTACAAAAATTGCTGCTGAGCCGTGAAACCAAACACTAGCACCATCTATTCCACCCATTACTTCTGTGTGCATAGGAAAACTGTTAGTTGTACTGAAGGACATTAAACCATGCATTTACTATCCTTCTTTTAACTGTACGTATTGCCCCGTTCAACTGTAGAACTTCCCCATTTCTGTTTTTTTTTACCTTTTCAGTTAGAGGGAGGACAGCTCTTAGGTCTCTGAAATTCAGTCTTTAAAGTGTTGTGGGTTGCGTAATTTATTTAATAGTCTTGCTTCTGCTGCCGGCCACTCTTGTATTCTCTGGGATTTTTTGATCACTGAAGTTCAGTCACTGCATAAGGAATCTTTAATTTTATAACTGAAATTTTGTTTACTTATAGCCTGATACCAAGCCCCTCAAAGTGAATGTAAATTCTGTCTAATAATTTTGGTGTGCTTTTCATATCCTTTCATGAGAACAATACTCAGTTAAATTCAGAAACTATCAATGGTCTTGCTTGCTATACAAAAAGTTAGGGTATTTCAGTACCTTACTAATATTTCACACCTCAGTTAGGACTTAGAACATCTTACTGTGAATGCTGTCACATATCATCCTTCTGCACATTCTTTGTCTTTTTTATCTAGTATTCATAGAATCAGAGAATGGTTAGAGTTGGAAGGGATCTTAAAGATCATCAAGTTCCAACCCCCCTGTCATGGGCAGGGACACCTCCCACTAGACCAGGTTGCTCAAAGCCCCATCCAGCCTGGCCTTGAACACCTCCAGGGATGGGGCATCCACAACTTCTCTGGGCAAACTGTTCCAGTGTCTCACCAGCCTTACAGTAAAGAATTTCTTCCTAATAGCTAATCTAAATCTACACTCTTTCAGTTTAAAACCGTTACCTCTTGTCCTATCACTGCACTCCTTGGTAAAAAGTGACTCCCATCTTTCCTGTAGGACCCCTTTAGGTACTGGAAGGCTGCTATGAGGTCTCCCCTGAGCCTTCTCTTCTCCAGGCTGAGCAACCCCAACTTTCTCAGCCTGTCTTCATAGGAGAGGTGCTCCAGCCCTCTGATCATTTTTGTGGCCCTCCTCTGGACTCCTTCCAACAGGTCCATGTCCTTCTTATGTTGGGTGCCGCAGAGCTGGACGCAGTACTCCAGGTGAGGTCTCACTGGAGCAGAGCAGAGGGGAAGAATCACCTCCCTCAACCTGCTGGCCGTGCTTCTTCTGGTTCAGCCCAGGATGCAGTTGGCTTTCTGGGCTGCGAACACACATTGCTGGGTCATGTTGAGCTTCTTATTCACCAGCACCCCCAAGTCCCTCAGGCCTGCTCTCAATCCATTCTCTGCCCACCCTTTATTTGTGTTTTATTCCTTTCTTACAATGTTTTATGGGTAACTGGTTGGTTGGATGGACAGCTATTATACATTTGTTTTTCATGCATCACAAGCTTTATTTCCCCTTAAACTTACTGTGGAAATTGGTAGGAGAAAACAGCAAAACCAACATTCCTAGGCAGTGCCCTAAGGACATTGATACTATCTCAAAACCCACCTGACTGGTAAACTTCTAAAGAAGTGAAGTTGTCACTTTCACAGAGAAAAGAGATAAAGAAGAATGTTTCTTTTTGCAATTGGTAGTCACGCTTCACAGGAAAGATTGAAGATACAGTTATATACATAGGGGATGCCCTAACTGCGTAAGATGGAAGTAGGTCCTAGTATCACTTCCATGAAAAAGGAGAAAGTTGTCTGTAAGAAGTCATCCACTTGCATGCGTATTTAACGTTTCTCTACAGAGACCATGGAAACTCCTCTTCACTGGACCATGATATTAGGGGGAATCCTTTAATGAAACAAAATGCGTATCTTTTAGAATTACTCTTCACAAATATGAATACTGAATTACTCTCCAGTACTTCATAATTCATAATTCCAAGAAACCTTTTGTAGCCTTTTTAAATACAAAAAAGCTAAGATTCTCAGTGAAAAGAGGTGATGACAGCCTGTATTTTTCACGTTTAACTATTTTACAAAAATCTATTAATTGCCTCTGTCAGTTATTAAAACAAGTAAGCAAGATGGCCTCTGCTCGTCTATCAGGATGACTGACCTAATCAGGCTCAGCAAATTCAATGAGTATTTTGCTAAGCTTAATTAAAATTCAGCCCTGCTTTTGAGCAAGCCGCAGTGGTTTGGCAGACCTTCAAAGGGCTATACTGCAGCACAACAGTAAAAGTGATAAAGGCACACAATAACAATAAATATTATGCAAATATTCCCATTGTTCACAAATCAGGTAGGAAGTTACTCCTTGAAGTATTTTCTGCTTTCTGTGGTGATAAAATTGAAATATGTGGAGTTTCCATTTTCAATCTTTGCATATGTTATTCTTATCAATGTACCATCTTATGTTTCTAATGAATTGAAATGAAATAATTCTAACACTTAAGAACAATACTTTATGTACTTTATGTCCAATACTGGGAGAACTGCACATGGTATTGTATGTTACTCATGGATTAAAAATTGCGAAGTGGGACTTTTCCCTTGCAGTGGCAATCATGTCAGACCCCTTAGCAGGTAATACATCAGATCGACCAGTTACTCCTTCAGGTATCCTCAGTAGATAACTGTTCTTTACTGTATGACCCCAGCTGTAGGTTTCTCCTAGCGTTATGTAAATCACAGTTTTTCAACATCAGACATGAAATGAAGCCTTCCCTGCCGGTACTGAAGTATTTCATTTATAAACTAGAATTGTATGCCTTTATAAGTATTTGTCGTCTTTTGTTACAAAATCCCTACTGTTTCCCACGTATCTTAAATATCTTTGGAATTCTTATTAGTCACCTCTCATGAAAAATGTTATTTGGACCATATTATTTCTTCAGAATTATAATTTATTCTTGAAGAATAATTTGTTATGGTCACTTTGAATGGCCAGGACTCTGTATCCGAAGTCATTTAGAGCATAATCCTATGTCTTGGACTTCATGGCAGTCCCATTATCCTTGTCCCATTAGCTTTGTAACATGGTATGTTCTACGAATATTTTAATAGTTCTCTTTCTTAGCAAACACTACACTGACAGTCAATCTTGGATAAAGATTTATTATTTTTCTTTCCTTCAAAAAGGGAACTGTTGGAACAGTTATGCCATTCCTTATCTTCTGCAACAAAGTAAACTGACAACTGTAGTAACAAATTTTTATAATACCACTGAGAGAGCAAACTTTGGCAAACAAAGCCATTTTTCAGTAACTAGAGAAAGCTAAAGAGGAGAAAACAGCAAAAACTGAAGCAAATAGCCATCACTTTGATCAGTATTTCTAGAAGCAAATTATTGTCATAGGCAATAAACCTTGGGATGATTTAAAAAGAAAAATGGTAATTTAGAGATAAAAAGTGATGGAAATATCACACAGGCAAAAGACCTATTCCTAGTTTAAGACATATTGTTCACTTTGATGTTGAGTCTTTGCTAAAATTCATTATCTCTATAGTAGCTTGTACAATCAGAATCATAAATATTTTGCAAGATAAATCAAAATCCACATAAGTAAATCAGAAAGAATACCTAATGATAAAAACAGTGTAAAAATAAGGTTTAATGGCAAGATTAAAAATTCTCATGTAAATTTAAATTCTTTGACTGTATGAGATTAAAAAGTTTGTTCAGTAAAATAACTTAACATGCTCCTAATAATACCATTTTCACAAATAAACACAAAATAAAGCAGAGTCCTCATTTACGTGAACTCCATAAACCTTGACACAGCAGTACAAGTAAGCCTGAAGCTGCTTCACATTTCCACAGGAGTGGATGACCTATCTGCCGTTTTTTCATTTCTATTTTCTGCAAATCTAATCTGGACTTTGTTAAATGAAAACCTTTGCTTTTCTTAAACAGATTTGCAGAGCACAAATCTTTCACTAGGTAACTGTTCAGCTATCAGTCACTGACCATTTCTGCCTCCCCTGTGCAGCCTTACTGTTGTACAATCTTAGGAATGCTTCCAAAACCAGCTTGCAACGGACATTTAGTATCTTTCCAGGTAACGGTAAGAATCAAAGGGCATTGCAGAGCTTATGTTGGGGTTTTGGTGTTTTTTTTTGTTTTTTTTTTTTTTTAATAATTATTATTTTGTTTTGAAGTGTAGGAAAGGATCTTGTTAAATGAGAAAAATGACTAAACATCCAAGCTGCTAAAAGATTATGAATACAGCCTACAAATTGTAACTAAAACATTTAATTTAGATTAAAAGCTATCCTTTGTCATTCAGTATTTTTTTCCACAAGTCGTGACTAAGGATGCAAAGTGTTGTAAACCTTTACAAATGAAGAATCTTTCTAACTATTTTTCCTAAATTGCCTTCTGATAGCATGTACAATTAATCACTGTCAGTATGATGATCACTTTGTTGCAAGATTTTTCTTCATAAAAGTGAGGACTTAAAGAGTCAGATTTTTAAAAATAAGGCTTACCTCAGTTCTCTTTACGCCTTGAGAAAGACATGAAATAAACTGTGACTCACACATTAAATATTAAAAATTGGCCATAGTAAATTAGAATATTTTCACAGATTCTTACAACTATTTTTACACATTTCTTTCAGAGAAGTTTATTATGGAAGTAACACAGGTCTGAAATAACATGTAATTTGCTGTTTCTCTGATCATTGAAATAATATTAGGTTGAATGCTCTGCTTGCTCGGTAACAAAGCCACTTTCTATAAACTTAGATTAAATATGTTATGATAAAATTTTAAAATAATGCAGTTCAAAGAAACTGAAAAAGTTTGTTCAAATAGCTTAGTTGGGAGTTGACTTCAGCATGTCTCAGGAGTATGGAATGCAATATTCCAGGCTAAAAATTCTGGATTCATACAAGTGACTGTGTTCTTAAGCATGAAATTCTTGAGTCTATTTTGAAATAGGATTTTTCTCAAGTAATAACATCAGGACCGACCCTGCCTTTTGCAAGCCAACAAGGAGACCTTAGTGGAATTGAGGAACGGAGTTACATCTAGCCTTTAATACAGATGTGGTAAAACAGTCAGGTATACACATATATATAACATTTAAACTGAGAGATGATTGCATTTGATCAGATTGTCTTACACAATAATGTGGCAGCATACAAAGAGCAATGCCACTGATGGAATTTCTTGAAGATGTTTCCATATTGAGTCTTCTCCTTCTAGTTGAGCTACCATTTATCTTAAATTAAACGTGGTTACTGTGTATTTGTATTTAATTTTAAACAACAGAGGATTGCCTTGCTGTACCAAACTAAATGTGTCTGATATTTAAACTTATTAATTCCCTCATCTGTTGGCATTTGGGTGGGAGACTTCTTGGAAATCCTAGATACAGAAAACAGAACATGTTTTTCATTTTTTGCCTTTTTTATCCTTCTTCTTCCTTCCCAACTCTTCTCTTTCCATATCTCTACTGAAAAAAAAAAAAAAATTGCTACTACTTTTTACCAATATGCAAATAGTTCTTTTTTTAAAGACTTGCTGTCTTCCTTGAATCTTGTATTTCAACCATCTTAGTGATATAACTGTTACACACTGATGTGCATACTTGTTAGATACTAACGTTAAGTTTCAACTGTGATTCGAGCTGAGACAAGTATTTAGATCTTTACTTACAGTCACAAAGTCTTGTGGGATTGTTACATATAAGTGTAAAAGTGAAGAAGTGATGGAGGCACAAAATGCTAGAATGAGCAAAATCTAACATAAGAAATTACACATTGTTTTGTTGTGCCTCTGTTAAGGGACTGAATACTGTGGGGTCTCACTACTGAGTTGTTCTGATGCCTCCCTTTTGTAATTAGCCTTTAATATTGATCCTTTCTAATCTCATTTTATGCATAACTGCAATGCAACAGGTACTGAATCCGTGATCAATAACTTGCATCTGAAGGATTTGTTGCAACTTAGGGCTGCTTATGCCAGAATGTGCATAAGAATAAAATGTTCTCAAGAAGTAAAATCAATTAACAGTAAAACTAATAAATGAGTATACCTTATATATTTTTTTTTTCCTTGAACATTACGTAAATTGCCTATCTTCAAAAAAAAAACCCCAAAAAACAAAAAACAACCCAAACCCCAAAAACAAGAAGCAAAAAAGGCTTTTGATGTGCTGGTAGCATTTATCAAAAATCCTGTACTAACACCAGAAACAACTATTTTGTTTTCCATTTCAGTGCTCACAATTGCTTTGTTCTTTTTCCTTCTATGATTGCAGCCACTGTCATCTTTTACAAGATTGTTTTTTACCAATCAGATGTCTAGGGTTTCCACAGTAATTACATAAAACAATATATCCCAAAGCATTTTGCCAGTTTTTGAAGCTTTTTCTTTCTCTTTGGCTGCTTTCGTAAAAACATTAGAAAAATTTCATAACTAGTGATGCTGTCTAACTCTTTGGGGTACATTTTTTTCCAGGAATAACACATATAACTTCTTGAAAATTATGTAGGGAAAACAGCATAGGTCTTATGGCTGAGGGTTTTTTTATTCTTATGTATCATTTCAACTTTAATTTGTCCAAAAAGACCTTATTAGAAAAAATAAATTGGAAACTAAAGAAGAAACGGGAAAGAATTTAAGATTATTTGTTACCGTGTCAGGTCTCTGATCTGACTCAGTGGGCTAGTGTGCAAATGCCTGTGCCAGCACAAGGGAAGAAGTCGGATTTCACTTTTCTGTCAACACTGTAGGCGTAGATCACCTTAAAGCAATAGGGCAACCACTGTCAATAAGTTCTCAGAGCTGACTGGCTGCAAGCGAATCGTCACTCACAGCTGGAATGAGTATAAATCACCAGTATAACATAGCCAAACCATGAGATTTTGAATGACAGTTATTATAATTCTTGGCACCTCTAATTTCTAGTATAATTCACGACAGCTATTAGCTAAACATTCCAATCTCCGTCACAGTGCTGGGAGATGATTAACAGAAAACTGTTAGTATAGTAGTTTAATAATAGTTAATAATAGTTTAAGGTTTAAAGAAAAAAGTGACAGTTGATGCACAGAAGCTGAAAGCTGTTCCTAGTTGTTTCACTACCATTTATTTTCAGGAGTATTAATATTACTGTACAGTGCAAATGCTGCATATATACCTCCTCGGGTATTATAGCATCACAAGTCTTTATCTGGAATCAGTCATGTATGAATGTGCCTTGTATTCATAAACGCGAAGACAGAGGTGATCTGTGACTTTGTGGATCTCACTGTCGTAGGCCACCAACGAACTCTTACGCCTAAGTGTCATGAGCTGATCCTCACAGTGAGTGTTAATCTGATCCTAAGTATAGTTCTTGGTCGGGAGGTACTAAAGTACATCTTTTTGGTGTGGGGAAACCTAGACAAACTGACTGTTAGCGATTTGCACAAGGCTACATGGTAAACAAGACAAAGCTAAAGCTCCTGAATCTCAGTCTTTTGCTAGACTTAAAATTATGAACAATTACGAAATCATAATACAGTTTATTAAATTATTAATGTTGTTAAGTATAGTTCTGTTTATATATATTTTAAAAATAGCTTCTTAAATTCTAAGTTATACCAGTCCCTCAGTTACAGCCTCCTGATGTAACTAGCTTGCATGCAATAAAAAAAAGTACTTGGCATATGAATGTTGGATGCTTAACTATATCAAATTAAAAGCCTTCGGAAAGTGATTACAAGGAATTCATTTCATATTATATCTATGCCGTAGATTCAAAAATCACGTAAGCAAACATTAGTGGATTTATATGTTGAACTTCAGTTTTTGCTGAGGGAAGTTTTAGGAAAAGCTCTTTCGTCCCCTTTTGCCTTCAAATCTTCACTTAGTATTCTGTTCGTATTCAATTTTAATTGCCACTTTATAGTTTGCAAAGATGGTATGCAGCTGTAAAATACTACACTTTATTGCAGCAAGAGGAATATTTATCTGAACAGATACATTACTGTTACTGTAAAGAATGGGCCTATTTTACTTTATCAGCAACTAAGGGGAAGGTTAATAGCTATGATGTATCTTTTACGTTGTGTGTGAAACATGGAGTACTCTGTACTGTTGAGATTTACAGTGTGGAAGACAAAGTGTGTGCTATTCCAAGCATTCTCTTAACAGCGCACTGTAAACTTGGGAATTAACTTCAAAACCCCTAAATACATTAAAACAACATTAAGGCTGGAAAAGAAAATAATTTCTTCCCATGAATTCATACTTTTAAGTTTATGTGCATGGGAATTTTTGGGATGTCCTAAACAAGTAAAGAATGCAAGTAACCGGGATGTTTTCAATATTTGTTGTATTTCCATCTATAAGGTGACAGGAATCAGGAACAGTCATACAAAAATAATGTCCATTTTTTTGAGAAAGAATTGGTACCTTCATAAAGGACATCATCACCCTTTAGGATACCATTGGGAATTCCAATCTGTTCAGCAAGAAGGGCCACATCCCACCTTAGGGCTACATGAATGCAGTGGTAAATACCAGGCATAACATTCAGATGTTAGGTTTCCAATCCTTTCTGTTCTGTAGCCAAAAGGTAATAGAAAGGGAGACATCCCGTCCCACTGAGCCAATGACTGTTAACTGGGCTGCTGTAGGACCACTGCAGGTCTGGTAGGACAGAACGTGATGCCATTCGGTACAGGAATAATTAGGATTACATCTGTTAAAGGTTCTCTATTCTGTATTCCTGAAAGCTAGTGATAGTACATATGGAGTCTAATCACTAGAAACACATTCAGAGCTCTTTGCTCTTTTTGAGAGGCCTGTGCCATACATTGCACAGGAATTGTTGAGCACGTTATAGTATAGAACACCAAAAAGCTGACAACCATCCAAAATGAGTGTGTTTATTAGAACTATCCAGCAAGACACAAATGTGATATGTGTTCCTGTAATTCCTTTATTCCAGAGTCTAGATAGCTCCTTTATGTGGCTTGAGCTTTCATCCAGGAGGCTCAGATTATGTCTGACACATTTGGGAGGGATTTCATCCCACACCTGTGCAAAAAGGGGTGGTCTGCGCCTCCTCTGTGTGGATCTTCTGTGCTGGAGAAGAACAGAAATGTCATTAGGCTAGGAAGACAATTTGAATGACAGTCATTTTCCCAGTAGTGTAATGGTTGGATCATTCAGATGACCAGGAGAGGTATCAGTTCTACCCCTTGCTTCCGGGGACATTGATAAATTTATACAAATTCAGTTGTTTAATTTGAAACTAGTTGAAGAGGCTGGGAATCAGATCCCATGTGCCCTTTCTCCCAGATAAAAAGATTTACCTCTAAGTAGCAAAGTTAAATTTCTGTTTCTCCACTATTTTTATTTTATACTTGAGTTCCTTTCAGCAAGGTGACCCACCTTTTAGACAGAGGAGTGATATGGTTTTCCTCTATAGGACAATACTAATGAGTAGTTATAAACATTTCTTACAGCTTTGCTTTAAAATGCAACTGTATCTGATACTACAGATTGTCATAATACCTTACCATATTTCCTTAGGATTAAAAATTTAGGTTCCTGGATCACATGCTAATTTTATTCCTGATCTAGAACCAAGGTATTTCTGAACAAGTTCAAACATAGAAGGAGCATCAGAATGAGAAGCTTCCAAGAAGCTTCTCAGGTATTAGTAATGATACTAATAACTAAGTACAGTATTTCAGGGCTAGACAGAAGCTAAGATGAATATCTCGGAATAATACCTTTTGTTTTAAGATGTATCTTAAAAAAGGCACTCCACATTATTCTCATGATATGGTTATCAGAGCATGGCTTTCTTTTTGCCATAAACTGGAATACCCTTGTGACTTGGAGGGGGGAATCTGGCCATAAACTTTCAGCTGTGTTGCCAGTACAGTTCTTGTGCATTGTGGGCACAAGAGAGAGTTGGAAGCATCATAATATCTCGGTACAAAATTTGATAGATTTTCGTGTTTGGAAATGTAAAAGTTTGTTCTGAGAAGTGAAAGCAATGATGCCACTAGGTTGCTGTGGATACTCATTACTTATCAAAGTTTGAACACTGAACTCCGCAAGTCTCTGTTTCACAGCTAAGAGAATAATGCTCAACAGTCACATAATTTAGTCTATTATATTTTATTTATCCATCTGTAATTTACACTAAAAGGCTTGAGTGTAACAAAGCTAGCATTTCTTGATTAAATCTTCCAATTATGGTTCATTTTATTTTCTCAAAGATCCCAGGTTTTTATTTTTTTTTAAGCCTGAAATATCCTGCCCATTTTGGTTAGGTTACTAACAATTTTTTTATATATTGTACTTTTCAAAATGCAAGCAATCGTTACAGCTTCAGAGCTTCAGATTGAGTATTTATGTGATGGAGTATAGTTCTAGGGAAGAAATAAGTGTTTATCAAGTAAATATTTTATAATTTCATTTTTTGTTGTTTTTGTTTAGTACATCAAACAGAGAAAATTATATTTCTATGTATTAAGATAATCTTTCCACTAGATGATACAGATAAGTGTAACTTTCTACTTAGTAAGGAAGCTTACTCAGTCCTTAGCGAAGACATCATTAGCTGTCTCATTTTATTATTTTAGATAACCTTCACAGACATTGCAAACTTTTCTTATTAGAACATCCTTCTTTTCTTTATAATAAAGTGTTAAGTACATTCACAATGTTCCATCTGCAGTGTTTTGTAATCTGTCAGACTTAATACAACCCTGAAAAAGAGAAATGTTTGGGGATCATTCTGGTAATACCTTCCATTTTATATGAAATGTCTTCAAAAAAGAGCTATAATAGCTAATGTTGCTATCCTTATATATATATATGCACTAAACATAAATGTGTTAAATGCAGGGCTGCTTCTTCTTTGATCAAGCAACCACCTATTTTACTTATTCATTTATTAAGTGCATTATTTTTTTTCTCATATGCAGTGCTAAAATGAGGAGGTCGATGTGGGAAGCAGCTGGCAGGTTTGGTTATAGATGCAAGTCTGAGATCCTAACTTATCTGCTTTTCAGTTTTAGGAAAACTTCACACTTCTTGTGTCTCACCTTCACTTTTGCAGGCCAGATTTGTTTTAAAATAAAATCTGACTATGTGCTATGCAATTAATACTGTGTTCATAGAATCATAGAATAGTTTGTGTTGGAAAAGGGACCTTTAAAGGTCATCTAGTCCAACCTCCTGCAATGAGCAGGGACAGCTTCAACTAGATCAGGTTGCTCAGAGCCCCGTCCAAGCTGACCTTAAATGTTTACGGGGATGGGGCATCTACCACCTCTCTGGGCAGCCTGTCCCAGTGTTTCACCACCCTCATCATAAAAAAATTCCTTCCTTTTATCTAGTCTAAATCTACCCTCTTTTAGTTTAAAACCTTTACTGCTTGCCCTATTGCAACAGGCCCTACTAAAGTCCTGCAGTTCAACTGAGAAACAAAATTAACAATATCTATATTACTAATTTTTTTTCTTCTCAGAAGACAGATTTAAATGTCATATAAAGAAGTATTTGTGGAATACTTTTTAGGAAGTTTCTATGTTCCAGAAGTCATATGCATTCATCCTGTTTGTGTTAGAACTGAATATCGTTTAACTTCTTTTATCAAAGTGGAAAACAGTGGTGAACTTGCTAAATATTTAAGAAGTGAAGGTGAAGTTGAATCAATCAATCAATCCATTCTTATATTTTAAATTAAAAAAAAAAAATTAAAAACTTTTAAATTAAAACTGATGACAGGTGTTAAGCCTGAGAGAGGTGTAATGGCTTAGCCAGGTTCCATACACAGACCCTTGATTCATCCAGCTCCAGCTGCTTACACTGTACATTTATTTCCTAGTGTCCATTTGGCTAGGTGGCTCTTCCCATGTTGGTTTTTTTTTTGTTTTTTTTTTTTTTTGTAGTAGTAGCTGGAGAATGTCCTTTCCTTTTATCTAGAAGAAAACAGGGTATTTAAAGGTTCAGTTGTCCTTTGTTGCTTCTGGTGACATAAAGACTTTCTTGTCCTCTGCATATTCTAACATATATTCTACCACCTCTTTTTCAGGGGTCACATTGGCGTAATATTTGCTTGAGAATAAAGGCACTTCCTAGAAACTGTTTGGGATTTTGTTTGCTTTTTTGTTTGTTATTATTTGCTTGTTTCGTTGCTAAATTCATTCTCGGTTTGTTGAAATAGTCTCTGATTTTGCTAGGTCTGATGTCCATATAGCTCAAACTGATGGCAGGATTCCCCCAAAAGTTTAACATTCAGACACTTATTTGGAAACTGTGTTCTTCCAACATATTCTGAGGAGTTCAGTATCTATACATTTTATCCAGTTGCTGCAGCCAAACTGAGAACATATCCTTCCAAGATGAGTGATGATACAAGTAAATCATTTGTGACCCCTGCAGCAATGCCAATGCTGCAATAAAAAGTTCTGTTAAGGCCGTCAACAGCTGTAACGTCCTGGATTCATAAATCATCTGGTTCTGTTTCTAGCGGTTTCTTTTACTCCAGCCCCTAAGGAAAGAAGCTACCACAAAGCAGAACTGTAGAAGGTTTAGGTGTGAATGCCCTAAATTCATCCCACTGCTTCCTGTTCCTGTATCTGATCCACCTTGTGAGGCTATCTGTGAGCCTGCAGGTGAGAAAACACGATGATGTAAGTGAAAAGACACATTTGGGTACTGCCAGCGCAATGAAAAGACCTGATTTTTTCTGAAATTTTAGAAGTAAAATTTGAAATGTAATGGTATGTGTTGTATTGACTTCACAGGTTTCAGTTTAAATAACGACTTCTAAAAGAAACTAAAGAACAGGATTTAAACGGTGAAAGCTTCCACTAGAATAGCCACAGGTTTAGATAGTACAGGTAGTTCCTGGATGCTACATAATTTCCTTCAGACTAAAGGTATCAAAAGCAGTTAGAACTGCAGTAAAATATTAATAATGAGACTAATTTTGACAACCCAGAACAACTCACTCTTCAGCAATTTGGATCCCAAGAATAAGTTTTGCAATCAAATTAAAAGAATCATCCTATCATTAAATTAGATCCAAGCTTTGCCTCACACTTCAGTGGTATTGAAATTTGGGAGCAGAAATATATGTCTATTTCTAACATTTTGGGTTTTTTTCATGTATTGCTGCCCTTTTAAAGGCCTCACTGTATTTAGATTTTTTTTTTCATTTTTTCCTTTTTACGAAACTTCTTTCAGTCCAATGCTATCAGTGGGAAGAAATTCATACCATAAACATGGGATAAATAATGAAACTTGAAATTCACAGGTCATGGTCTGTTCATGTTTGTTTTTTTTTTTTCTTGTGAGCACACATTCTACAGAAGTCATATCCACTAACCTCTGGCTGCTGTACATAAATGGAATATACCAGTGGTTATTCCTGGTTAGAGCTATATGTGCCACTTAGGTTTTTAGTTGTTTGTTTGTAGTTTGTTTTTTGGTATTTTTCTTGTGTCTGTGTGTGTGTGTCAGGTGCACTTGAGAAAATAAGTTTTGATCCATGATGTTATTTGCTGTATTTCACTCTCAAATATACATTGAGTATTATCATAACCTGCAGCATGGGTGCTGATGGCCATGCAAACTGTCCAAGAAGACGACAGATAATTCATAGTAAACAAAATTTTTCTAGGTGAGTTTACACATCATGTTTGCTAAAACAAATGGTCATGAGATGTGTTAACTGAAGCTTTTAAAAGTCATATAGTAAACAACAGTGTAAAAGAAGGACTGCCCTCGTTGTCTAGTGTCGTAGGAGCCCAAGGTTATTCCATCAGGATTCTGGTTTCTTTTCCAGGGCAGTGCAGGTCTCGCAGATTCGTATCTGCCAGACCCACACAGATGTCTTGCAAGTCCTAGGACACTAAAATCAGCACTCAACACCATTTTCTATCAAATTAGTCATGTAAACAGCCTCAGAATCCATGAATACCACAGACTTTTTGCAGAATTCGTACCTGATGCTGGTTAACAAAATACCTGTTTCACAATTTACTTTAAATCTAACACATAATTTCTGGATCCAGTGGATTTGTATCCCCACCATGGTAGTCTGGGAATGCAACCTGAACAATTCAGCTCTCTCATAATCCTATATTCTCTCAACTCAGCAGTTTTTTATTATTTCACTTATTGTAAACATAATGTAAAGTGATGAAGTTACATGCCCAAGGCTACACAAAAGTCAAAACTAACATCAACAGCCAGTGGTCTTGATTCTTAGTATCTTGCACAAATACAGTTTCCATGTTGCTGGTATGAGTGCCACATCATCTCTGGTGCACTTACCCTTGAATATCTAAATAAATTATTTCCAGAAATTCAGATGTGAAACTCAGTAGGTATTTTCATCTGTCACTGTTTGAACTGTTTGAGGTCAAGACCTGTTTGTCTTGCAGGAGAAACAAAGAAAGGTAAAGCTGTACATGAGGCTGTACATATTATTTGTTCCTTCAAAGGCAAGAGGCTTTGATCAGTATTTTTAAGGAGCTACCCATTGTCTTTTGGTAAATATACTACTGTATGCTTTAGAAAAGTAGGCTTTTATATAAGAGAAATTTTATTTAATTAAGTCTGCCACAACAAACATAAACATTTTATTAGCCTTTTTTTTTTTTTCCTAGCACTAGCTTCTAAAAGATCGTAAGTATTTACTTCCATCTGTAAGTTAGGAATGCAGACTAATTCATAGTGAAGTAGCAGAGCTCTCTTTTGTGCCAGTGCAAACTCTGTTTCAGTCATCACAGTATTTGCCAATCCAAGTATCATGGCTTGGATACTTACATTTTGAACTGGACCAAAACTACTGCCATAGTCAGAAGTAGTTCACTTTTATACACATACTTTTGTTAATAGCTTTGAGGTTACTGAACTGTTAAGAGATTGAATTAATTGTGCATGAGCTAAACCAGCATTACAGAAAGTTTTGGTTATCATCTATTGATCATTAATTTGTTTGTTTGTAGATCAACTGTTGGCCATCATCAGCTGTACCCAGGTAGCTGGGAGACAAGTCATGGAATAGAAAGCCTTCTTCCTAAAGCATTTAGCATGTCAATGTAATTAAGGAGAAGGGCAACCTATTTGTAAAATATAATGTAGTTGCTTCAGTATTTCTTCTAGATTTATGAATCAAGAAATTTATTTCACAGAGCAAATATGGTAGATCTGATAGAACCCCAGATCATGATGTGCTGGCTGCTGGTGTTGGAATAAATATTCCTATTTTTTTTTACGTTCCCAAGTGTACTGACCAAAACGATAAGATTGTCTTTTCTCTACTGTTAAACTTTTTTATACTGTCACCAGCCTCATTATTTAAAATGAGATTATAATCACTGTGAAAAATTAGATTTGTAACTCAGTTTTTCAGATTCAAAGGGCTTATTTCATCTAATTCAGGTGAACAAGATAAAAGTAACATCTCCTGAATAACAATAGTAGTGTTTTGGTCTTTCTCTGCTAACACAGATATATCTACTATTTTTTAAGTTTTCTGTTTCAGCTATGAATTTAAATAATCTAATATTAAAAAGAATAATGGACATAAACATAGAAAAAATCCCCAATGCACAATACAGATGGTTATATTAGTATCTATGGCAAGAGAAAAACAAAGACATAATATATTGCTAGGCAGACCCTATTAAAAACATTGAATAGAGTTCAAATTATTTTGAGAGACAGATTACTGAGATAGGAGATATTTTCCATGTGTTAAGCTTTGTTTCTTCCATTCTTCTTGTCTTTCCTCCTTCACTTTCCTCTTCCTAATTCCTATTTGGAAGATAAGAAGAACTAAATAAGATAGCTGTTCTATTACCATTACTGTTACCATTACCGGTACCATTACCGTTACTGTTACTGTTACTGTTACTGTCACTATCACTAACTTCAGTTTTTTTTTATTGTGAAGTCTGAGAAGGTAGAATGTAATGTAAAAGCACCATACTTGTGGGTTTTTTTTCTTTTCAAAAGTAATTTGTACTATTATTCGATTGTGTCTTGGTACAATCCCACAACAGTATCCATCCATTCTTGTCAAATGATTTTCTGAACTTGTAATTTGAGACATTTTCATTCTAGAAGTTATGCATTATGTAAACCAAAAGCATTGCCAAAATTCAGCCTTCCTAGCTATGGGAAAGGTGAAATAGTCTTCCTACATTACTTATGTTCAGAATTTACGTGCTTAAAAGCAGAACTTACCTCAACCTAAAAGCCCACATCAATAGTGCTTCTCTTAAAAATAGTATGTTGGGAGACCATTTAAAACTCAAACACTATAATTAAGTTTAATTTAAGTAAAACAGAATTCAGACATCAATTTTGTGTACTGGAGGCATGGGGAAGCTGTTTCAGAGAAACAGAAATGTGTACAGTATGTTCCACACAATAGACAAGTAAATTAAGTAAAGAAATGACAAAGATGACTCAACATTCATCTTGCTTCATGTTTGGTTTGTTTAGGGGTCTGGGGGAAGGGGGTGTGCGGGTGTGTGTGTGGAGTTGCTCTTTCCTCCTTTAACCTTAAGGTGCTACCTCGTCTTTCCCTACAGTTGCATACCTGTTGTACGGACTAGAAAACCACACAACCCCAATGAAACAAATTTAATTAGGTCCTGCTTAGAGAACTGTAAGGTTTTGAGGATTTGCTTTTCCAATATGCTTGATATGTCTCTTGATGTCACCCCAAACCTCTAGTGCTTTTTTGTTATAATAGTTTTAACTAACTCTGAAGGAGAGATATATGGGGACAAAAAATCTGAAGTTGATATAAAACCCATTCCAAAGTAGTCACCAAGTTCAGTTTGCTACAGCTGTATATATTTTCTCCGAAACTTATCAGACTCCGTTGAAAATCAAATTAGATTTTTTCATGCCACTACTTAGAATATGCATAGTGTACTACCATTTGTCACGCATTTTTCCTGGGCTTAAATAATTGTGATTATGTAAGAGCAATGATCTAGTGATAATACATCTATTAATTACTGTATTTTTAATCAAGCGTTGTCTGATTGTTACAGATTTCAAAAATATAAAGCTAAGAGAAAAAAAAATTAATTGGTTGTGGTGTTCATAGATTGGTTAGTGTGGATAGTCTCCAAAATTAGAGAATTATTTTAATGTTTTAGTTAACAGAGATGATAATTCAACTTAATTATTACAGAAACAAGGTCTATTCAAAGGAACAGAAAAGCGATATCAATTATTCCCATTCCCAGTCAAGCATCCCTTCCATAGATTTACAAAAGGTGATCATGTTTTTAGTATTTAGTTTAGATATAGAAAGGTGTAAAATAACAGGAAAGCATGCCTGAGAACATTTTATTTTATAAGGTTGAAATTCTGTAGTGCAGAAAGATGGGGTTTGTTTTTTCTTGTTGCAGCTGTTTTTAAACAAAGAGAAATACCCCTTAGGTAAATCTCTTGATGAGGAAGAGGGCTTGCTTAAATTACTCATATACCTAGAGATCCATGGTTGCCTTCTAGACCCACAATCATACATAATATGAGGATACATGAAAGGATGTATTTCACGTTCTATGTTCTCTAAGAAAAAAAATCAGCATATTCTCTTCTAGCTGAAGTAGTTAGTTTTTTTCTTCTTTCTTTTAGTATTGTTTTTATAGCTAGGATCTATTCAGATGAAGAGATTTAACCTTTTCTTCTACCCATGTTTGGAATCCAGAATATAATCTTTCAACATTTTTATTACAAAGCACACGAAGAACTCAAACCTTATTTTCTCGTTCATATAAGTGAATCATCAGAACTGTAAATACATCATAGATGTACAAATGAATAAACAGAGACTGTTCTTGTACTGAAGAGCAAATTTTCCTCTGATCTACATTTTCGTTAGTGATAAGAGATTTGCACTGTATCAAATCTGCTGTCCCAATCAGATCTTAGAATTTTGTTTTTTTTTTTTATGAAGGAGGAAGATTCCAAGACTGTTTAGGGTGCGTGTGGCATAAAGAAAGCAATGTAATTTTAGCCAGGGCTTGAGTCCAGGATGCTCGTAGCAACTTATTATATGAAAAGGGGATTTGCAGGAGTGTGAGTTCTTAATTGTTCAGTCTGAAACACACAGACAGGAGTCAGAAAACTTTGAAGTTCAAGCCAATTCTGTACTTAACATTTGCTGAGCTTTTTATCTCCATGCAACAGAGATCTAAGGACATTTGTACTAATATCAGCTTTTGATCCAACCGGTGACATTATTCTGAAATATCATTGCTGCCTGATGAGGTTATTTAGACATGCATTCTGGCAAGGTGAACATACCAGTATGCAAAAATTATCTAAAATGCAGAAGTTTTTCAGAGGTGTTCAGTACTTAGCAATTAAAACCAGAACTGTAAACGTTCTTCGTGTTCCGAGGCTGGAAGAAAAACTCTGTTTTGCAGATGAACCAGTGGCATCCAACATCTAGATAGCTTAATCAATTCATGAAGGTAATTCTGCACAGTTGCAGTGTAGAACTATGAAAGAAGTTTCCATGGATTATAGCTGATGTAAGCTTGCAGTTTACTCTATCAGAGACAAGAGACAGTTGACAGTATACTATCTGGCTCTTTAATGATTTTGTCAAAATTAATTAGGTCCTTGTTGATATAAAAAGGTAAACATTGCCATCAATCTGCTATGAAATAAACAATTCTGTGGGCAAGTGCTCAGCTACTAAATGAAAAGACATATTATGACTTATTTATTTTATTTCTTATGATACTTTTATTATGCAAATATTACACCATTATATTTCTATAAACTATACTAACACTTAAGGGGAGGATTTTCCTTTTCTTCCTTAGCAGTTAGAAAATTTGTTAGGGTGCGTTTACTAGTAGGCACTCTGTAAAGGCAGCGTGTTACGCTGAGCCAGCAGAGATTAGACTAAATGAGAACACACTAGCTATAAATTTAACAGAGTTCATTTTCTAAAGTGACTGCTTTATGCATCTGCAAATCGAAAGAAATAGAGCATCAAGCTCTTAATTTTCTCTACACAAATAAAACCTGAAGTACTGAAAGTCTTCGTGTAACTTCTTCAAAGCAGTATTATTTTTATTAGGTACTAGAACAGAGTACAATGCATGAAAAAGGGATAGGTGATGTAGGATTTTTGTATTATACACCTTCAGTAAAAAGGAACTGTTTGTTTTTTTAACTCTCCATGACATTTTTCTGTATGTTTTAGCACAAATCACTGGATTGTAATGTTCTGTAAACTTCTGTATTAGTGACTGTGTGGGTGTACAACATTATATAAGTTTCAATGGTGCATGTAAAATCTGTTTCTACAGCATGTTTATTCGGGATTCGATCAATTTCCAGTTCAAGTCACTAATAATAATTCTACTGACTGGACTGGAACAGGATCACTAGATTGCTTATCAGTTGCTGTTAACACATAAGGTGACTGAGTTTAAAGGCAGGAATAGGCTTTCTGGCAATTCAGAAATCAAAACATTGTCATGATGGTGTCTTCACAAAATCTTTCAAATCTATGCATTGGTCTTCATAGTAAGACTTCATGTCTTTTCTCTATCTTTAAATGTCAGTCTAATATGGGAGTAGAATATCTTATATAGAATATAGATAATAGCCAGAAAAAATAATGATTCAGTACTGTATGAAAATAAAATTTCAGTTTGGTAGTTTTTTAAATTTTATTGTGACATTACTATATGGTAATTTCCCCCTAGTTGTAAACTAACTATCAAATAGAGTTATATTTAATACTTTTTTACCCATTTACAATGAGTCACATATATAAGTCTTCTGCCAGGAAGATTGGTTTAATAAATAGAAACCAATATTATTAAAATATGTATGTGCGCGTGTGAATTGCGTATTTATATTCTGGAAGAAACTGTTGTTGTGGATTTATATTACTAGGAACTGGAACATGTAACTTTCAAGGAAAATGTTGCTAGTAGTTCTTTATGGATGTTTTACTGTGTGCACTACCTTCATACTGTTTGTGTCCATTTATTACATTTTATTTGGATTGAATAATACTATTAGTACTTCCACCTGGAAAATAGAAAAGAACAAACCAGATGCTTGATATTGCAGCCTTAATATATTGTACTCCAAAGTTGCAGACAGCAAAATTTACACAATCTATACTGTTTTATGAGAAAGAAAAAAATATGTGGTGTTTTAGTTAATTGAGCAGAAGTAGTTTCATTCTACCTTTTCTACTTTGCTTGAATATTCTGACTGAGCATCCTCATTCTGGAAGGGGAAATTGGTTGTGAAAATAGCTGATTGCACTTTTTTGCCGCAGCTGAAGTGGAATCACTGCAGGGTGTCAGCTGTATTGTAAATCGAAAATGCCAAGAGAACACACATGGCAAGGCCTCCCAAGATCTGGGGGCACTAGAAATGCTTTCAAGGTTTTCAGTATTTTGACTTCCGTGTCACAGATTCTTGGGCCGGGGGGAAGATCTTCCCAGCTCATATCATGCAGTTTGGAAGTCCGCTATGGCTGCACTTCAGGGTGTGTCAAAATAAGATGTCAAATATTAACATTCTAGAGGCTTGGCTGAGCACATGTTACAGAGATCCTAAAAATCCTGTATCAGGGCTCCTAAGTTACTAAGGCCTCTGTAGCTCCCAGACTCTGGGTTTAATGAAATCTGTTTTCATTTGAAAGTCTCCTGTCACTCTAAGTTGCACGGTTTCACGCCATCATGACAATGACTAAGGTCAATAACTTTTTTTCCTCTGTCAGTTACCCCAAATGATATGCTGACAATTGAAATTTTTCACAGTCAAATAAAAATAACTGATCTCAGTTCTCCATCCCTCCAACTGAAGCATAATTACATGCCATTCAAAGTTTCCTGGACATGGAGAAGAATCAGGACCCTATGACTACCTGTGCAAGGGCTTGTCTCTCTCTATGCTACCAGCAGCTATTGTCTGTTCAGCAGATTGTTATCAAGTAGGAAAGAAGTTCTGTTTTTCTCCCCTTACCCAAACAAACTCACCCGTATTTGATTATATGAGATTGTGCTAAAACTGCTTAAATGATCATATCCTGTCTGTGGAAAATAGGACAATGAAAGTGTAGACATTTTCTTCAGTCTTTGGTCTGACTTGGGATGCAGATAATGATGACTCATTTCACTAAATGTTTGGGCATTAATTTGCTTCTGTCCTACTGAACTGGACATTTATATGATTTTATTCAGCCTAAGTAGACTTTTTGCTTAGTACAAGAATACTGGGAGGTTGGGTGTTTTTTGGCAATGGAATAAAAAAAGGAACATCAAATTATTCTTTCCAATTATTAGGGCATATGCGCATCGTTAGAGGCCCACACAGCTTAACTGACAGCACGGATGCGCCTTGGGGAGGATGGCGCATCATGGGAATACGCACTAGGCCTTGGGGGAAATGCTTGACTAGAAGAGACTATTTCAGAAAATTTAGTGGTGTTTTCAGGAGAAGATGAGCATTTCGATTTCTTATACATAGATTTGAAAATAGATGATGGGTTCCAGTGTTTGTTCTAAGAAACATAAAATTTCCCTTTCTTAATCTATGAACGAAAAATTAGTAAATTTTAATAATTAGTAAAATTTTCATATACTGTCTTCATTTACTCTCATGTTTAGCTGATTGGTGCTTAAAGGCAGAATTCTGAATTACAAAATAAATTCACCATATTTTTTTCAAAATAGTTGCAATTTTTTTCTGTCCAAAGTCATCAGACACTCCAGGTTTATAGACTATGGATCTTATTTATTCTTGAAGTGGATGATGTTTACTCATTGTATTGTGGCTTTAAGCCTTTGCTCTGACAATATGTGTCACATTCAAAGAGGCATAAATAGGCAAGGGTTGTTTAACCAAATGCTGTAAACCGTGATTGGTTAGAATAATTCCCCTTTCATGAAATACATACCAAAACTAAATGAAATAACTTAGTGAGGACATTTCATTTTACAGTAGTACTAAAGCAGCAATAAATATGGGAGTTGTTACGTTAATTAGCCTGCATCTACCTGAGTGTTTTAGCCCAAGTTAGGAGGGACCTTATTAACTGAATGTCCTTATTTTACCTACTCACTGTACTTTGGTTCATATCTTTGGACAGCCTTGGAATGAACAGTCGGGCTTCTTTGTGCATGAAACTAAACCAAAATCTCCAGTCATGATTGTGTGTTCAGCCCGTGGAGCTAGACTAGAACCAGTCTGAACTAAAGCCTTCAAAAAAGCGTATAACATAGACATCAGGTGGGCAACACAAACTGTTTTACTGTCTGCGTCAATTTCTGTTAGACGTGTATGTGCATACTAAATGCTGTGTTTGTTGTAGCATTGAGAAACCAGGGTTTGTGATTCCAAGAGCGTTTGGCCTACATTTTATTTTATTTTGTTTTTTCTGTAATGAATGAAACTAGCAATTTGCTAAAAGCTGTATATTTTTGCTTTTACAATTAAATCTGTTCCTGCCCACACGAACAGTAAAGGAGTAAATGCAATTATTCCATTAGGTAGATACTATTAAGGAAACTCACTGATGTATTATTGACAGTCTGCAAGGTCTTTGGAACTTATGAATTCTTAAATTAGTTATTAGAGAAGGTGATGAAGCAAATATTCCGTAATATATGTCTAGTCTTTGGAGAGCAAATTCCACATGAAAGCTTAGGTTGGGAACACTGCAGTTAACTGTTTCATTGGATAACTTTTCGGGGTATGCCTGAACATAAGTACTACATATATGTTTATATATCTGTAGTCACATCTTCCTTTAGATATGTATATGTATATGTATATGTAAACCTTATATATATAAAAGTAAATTTACAGCTCAGAGTCAAACTTTTCACTTTGGAATAATGCAGACATTAAATCTCTCCTTGCTTTTTTTTATGGCTATCATCTTCTGTAAAGATTTATATGTACAATTGAGCGAGGTTATTGGGTGGCCAGAAACATTAATGGGATTGTTGTGGTTTAACCTGGCAGGCAGCTCAACACCACACAGCTGTTTGCTCACTATCCCCCAGTGGGATGGGGGAGAGAATCAGAAAAATGGTAAAAATCATGGGATGAGGTAAAGACAGTTTAATAGGACAGAAAAGGAAGGGAAAATAATAATAATGATAAAGGAATATACAAAACAAGTGATGCACAGCACAGTTGCTCACCACACGCTGACCGATGCCCAGCAAGTCCCCGACCAGCAGCCACCACCCACGGGCCAACTCCCCTCGGTTTTATTTTTCAGCATGATGTCATATGGTATGGAATAGCCCTTTGGTCAGTTGGGGTCAGCTGTCCCAGCTGTGTCCCCTCCCAGCTTCTTGTGCACCCCTAGCCTGCTCACTGGCAGGGCGGTGTGAGGAGCAGAAAAGTCCTTGACTCTGTAAGCACTGCTCAGCAACAACTAAAACATGAGCATTCTATCAACTTTATTCTCATCCTAAATCCAAAATACATTACTATACAAGTTACTAGGAAGAAAAATAACTCTGTCCCAGCTAAAACTAGGACAGGGATGTAAGGTGCATAGAACCTTACAAGGTCTATTCGGCATCATCATGGTTGTTTAAGCAGGTTTCAGTGTCTCACATATTCCCACTGCCCAAATCTTGCTAAGGGAATTACGAGTCTAATGTCATTTGAGTCTTTCTATAGACAATGGAAAAATAGAATCGCTTCCGTGATGGAAATGATGGAAGTGGATGATTCAGTTTAGCTTCTTAAGTCAGACACCTAGTTTAGGGTGATGATAAGCTGTGTCGTGTGTGTGTGTGTCACCCCCTCCCCCGTGCTACAAATGTGAAACATTCATCTAACACCTGGAAGAAAGAGTATCAAGCTTCCAGAAGATACATAGAGAGATGGGAGGGGTTAGAGAGCTAATAAAGGAGATATTTTCATTATCAGTTCCACTTACTGTTGCTGTTCACAAATCATTGCCATTTAAAATTTTTAAACTACTGTGTTGCTGAGAAAATAGAGGCGCATATCAAGGTAAATTCTTGCCACTAATGATTTTCACTCTGAACAAAGAGACAAGGGCATGTAAATGCAGCAGCTGATTTGTCTATGCAAAGTACTGGTCCCAATGTCCCTAAAGGCTTGATCTTGTTTTCACAAGAGCAGCAAGTTTAGCAAAGAAGAGAAAAAAAATGGACGACTATGAGGAGAATCAATGGCCCAGGATTTTATGATCTGACAAAACTTTGAATATAGTGTAACTAAGAACTTTTTTGTGAAGTAGTAAGCACTTCAGAAAATGGCTTGACTCTCTGAATGGCAGTAGACCAGCACTTTAAAATAACAGTTTCATAGCTGAAAATACAGTGTAGGATTAGATTTGCGCCTTCGTATTCATTGGAGTACCAGGAGCTGGATCAGAGGCCTAAACATATGTCAGTTTCCAGTGATTTGATTTAAGTCAGTTCTAAACTATATCAGCAGGAGTACTGTATTACATTAAAAGTTCACCCCAATGAACACTCAGTGCCTGGAGAGCCACAAGGGTCTTCACAGGTAGCACTGCCACCAGCACCAGCCTTCCCCACCCTTCAGACCTGCGGCTCCTCCCCCAGGAGTTTTACAGGTAAATAAAAACCTGCGGACACAACACTGCTCCAATGCACAAGCTCAAGGAACAGCTTTTGTCCTGACTGTTTTCCTTTCCCTTTACAATGGACAACATTGTTCTTATCACCTGTTGGTGTTCAATTCCAGTTTGGTGATAGTTAAAGGAGGCCAACAATTGTTTTGTGACAGTGAATACTTAAGTGGCTTCGTATGCTCAGCCTAGATACTTCTTTTCTCATGAAACCTGAACCAATGGTTTCCTTGCAGAAGAGCTGGAGGTGGAAGAGTGCTGGCACATACCATGCTGGGGTGCCTTTTTTCTTATTTAGGCATCTGCTATTGGCCACTGTGGGAAGGAAACTGGGCTTGATGGGCTTTTGAACTGACTCAGCACAGCCATTTCTGTGTTCTTCTATATCTTCAGAAAATGCATTAAGTACAGTATGAGTAGATCTTTCATGAGACAAAAGAGAATCCAGAAATACATAATGAAGTTCTGCAGCAAAAATATAATTAATTTCTCCCCACTTTCTGCTTCTTTATGAATCTTATGCCTATTCAAAATGCAAAATGCTTAACTATTTTGGAGCTCAACAATGCGTGCAGCACACTGGCTGTTAGTGGCAATATATGTAAATTGTATTTCTACTATCAATGTTTAAAACTTCTAAACTGATCTGGAGTTGTCTGCTCTGTGTTTCAAGGGCCCATTTGGCTAGTATTACTGAAAAGAGGAAAAAGTTAAGCCTCTATATACTGTAATGTCAACTGTAAATTTAGTTAAAACAAATAATTTAGCATCTTTAAATGGTACTTGTTACTTCTTCATTGTTTGAGAGTCACTGCAAATCTTCACATATTTTCACTGCAGAGATATTAAAAGATATAAAATTGATTTTTCCAACACAAAGATGTATTTTTCAGTATAGATTTTATTCACTGTAAGTCCATAGATTTGTGGCCCATCAAATGCTAGAAAATTTTAATCGTACATTTCACAATAAGAGAAAACCCTGTAGTTGCTGTGAGGCAAGTATTTTTCTTGATTTCTTGGGCTTTACAAATCCTACACAGAGTCCAATAGAAGCCTAGCAATGCCAACTTGGCAGTGGCTGCAGTATTAGCTACAAGAAGGCTTAAGAGAGAGACTGTCAACATTTCCTCCTACAGACCCTAAATAGCTATGGGACATGAACAGAGCTTTGTATAAAAATGTGCTCTTGTCCAGCAAGTAAAGAAAATAAATTCTGAATTCATGCTATGGTGTTTCATGACAGTGCCTCTACTCCACTAGGTTTTTTACTCTGTAGAGTTACAGCAGAATAGAGTCTCAGTCTGCCCTTTTTTAATGTTCATAATTTCAGTCAACTAAAGTGGTTTCAAGTAGAAAGACAAAGATTAACTTTTTAAAGAGTAATATCTTCTTTCCTCTTCTTCTCTCTCCTCTCCTATCTCAAAAATAAAGAGACAGATTACTGGAGCAATTCCTGAGAAAATGCAGATGTTTTGGGACAGCGAGGTACTTCAGGCTCAGAGAGCACTGGATCATGATTCTGGTCCATCTTTTCATTTTAGAAATAATTCAAATTCAAAGTCTGTGACTTGAACAGAAGCACTGCTGCTTCTGGACCAGTGCACATAAATCCATGTATCTGTGCTGCTTTTCCTTTTCCTCTTTAAGCAATCAGAACTCTTTGTGATGAATGCCTTTGTTTTCCTCCACGTGTCCAGTAGACTGGCTGTTATATATTGCCATGGAACATCATCTCATTTTAAATAGAATTTAAGATATTCATCTTTGAAAATAAGCCAATATAATGTCACTGTGCAAGATCACACATTCCATCTTTTTCTGTGACAACTCCCAGTCAAATCTTAAAAATTATACAGAGGGACAAAACTTATGCAGAAAGTAGTGGGGTACACCACAGCCCACAGGCAATACTTGTCATAACAACTGTGTTTTCACTTCTTACGCACTGAGTGACACTTAATAGGTCATAAGGAAATTAGAGATTATGGCCAGCGTGGTAAAACAGAGATTCACGAGGCATTATTTAGTTAATTTATTATATTCTGTAAAACAGAACATCTACCTGAGAGAAAACAGAGATTTTATGAAATGAAACCTCAAGTATTAGCCTGGTAGTTACTGAACTATTATACAAATCATAGAGCAAAAGTAAATTGGGGCAGTTTTTTTTTTTTTCTAGTGGTTTGTAAACTTGTCCTGCTAAGGTATTTCAGCTGCTAAGTACAAATACTTAATTTCTAGCAGAAAACTTCTCATACGATTTTTATTTTTCTTAGCACTACAGAAGGAGAGCCCTTATAGTTTCTATCTCAAGATGGAGATGCTTTGTTTAGGTGCTGGTATGTTCTCACCAAATGATTTGTTATGTTCTGCGTCAAAAACCTGAAGAAGTTTAGCTAGGAATCCACCATTTAGATTTGTATCAAATTAACTTTATGCATAGTTTATGTGCTTCTGCTCCTTAGAAGAAAGAACTTTTCCTTCTTTTGAAGACAGTTATTTTGAGAAATATTAGTGATAAATTGCTGCAAGAAGACTTTCTGAAATCGAGCTTCTCTAATGAACTTCTGATGTGATATTTCAAAATTAAGTTGTTCTTTAGACTTAAAATGGTAAATACAACTTCTGTCTTCTCCTTCATGAGGAAGAAAAAGGCACTGGGGAATCTACTTTTGACCTTTCAAAGTCTAAATACTTACATTTTGTATGACTTCTGAAGATAAATAGAAGAAAACAACACTTCTTTTTCTACTTCACAAAAGAGTAATTTTTCCCAGCTCCTTCACAATTCAGCATTTCACCATTACACTGATAATTTTTAGCAGGTTTTTCTTCCATAGCCTGGAAAACAGTCATTCTTGGATCTTCTTATTTTCTGTTAATTTCACTTAGGCTTTCATACTCATACTCAGTATTAACAGAGATTCTGATTTATATAATTTCACGTTTCTTTTTGACACCTCCTTGTAAACATTTCATTAATCTTCACTGCATTTAAGATTCATTGGCTGGTACTGGTATTTATTTTGGGGACTCTAGGTAGGCTACTGACACATTGGATGTCTGAGACAGGGATACCATTCAAGAATAAGATACCTGTCTTCAGGTGTTTACACGAGTAGCCACAGCTCTGCCATGTGTTCAGAATTTCATTATCATAAATGTAGACCTTCTACATAAAATCGATGTCTTTAAAGAGCAATTCCTCTCCTTCTGAAGTGGTCCCATTAAGTAATAAAGTGAATCTCTGCCTCAGTCCACTGCCTGTATTGATTAGGGGTAGGATTTTTGTGTAGCTGTCTATTGCCATTTGAGGTGTGCTGGGATATCTGAGACATCCTGATGCTGGTGTGTGTGACAGCCTGCAGAGACTTGCACCTTTCTGGGAGCAACAGGCGATGTCACGGAGGGGTACAGCTCGTCTGGCAGGAGATGCATATGCATAGGCAGCTGAATCAAATTACAGTTTGGGGTTTCCTGACTACCAATGCAATGCTTGATCCACTGGTTAATATTGCTACCTAATACTATCTGTTGAAAGGTATATGACTGTTTTGTGTCATTCTAGTTAAACAAGATTATTAATCTCCAAGTGAAAGAGGGTTGTGACTTTAGAATGAGTTGTGAGTTCTTACAAGAAGCACATACTGCAGCATCTGTAAACGTTGGTTTCTTATGTTTGCATGGTTTTATATTCCTGGTTTCATGTTAACACTGAAGGACTGAGTTTACAACCTATCTGGGTTTTCTTTCAGTACAACTGCTGAGTAGAACGTCTTGTATTTTGATTTTGCTTTCTGTTTCAAAGGGTAACGTGAGAATTACTAATGAAGCCAAATAAATATAACAGATGGAAACTTTTCTAATAGATACAGAAAGAAACATCTGCTATAATTACAGTCAGCATTCAGACAGGCTATGTTACTGGGGTTTATGTACAGATAACAAGGACTCCTGTAAATGATACTTCAAAAGAAATCTAGGCTTTACAATGTTATCAGCTAAAGTCACGTGTGTCTAGGATGTGCATCATCTTGAATTGCTGGATTAGCAATTTGTCTATTGTGTTGTCAGAAATTGCTGAAATACTATTTTATGAGCAGAGATTGTTTGTTTCAGATGCATTCGCTTTCAGTTAATAAGGCCATATTATGTGTGGGTTTGTGTCTGTGTGGGTTTGTCCCTGCATGAGATTGTAAATGAAGAATGACAGAGGAAAAAAGCCCTTTAGTTATATCATTTAAAACCAAAATAAAGCTGTTTGATGAATGACAATAAGATATCACACAACTGCCAGTGTTACTAATTAATAGGCTTTACAGGTTTTGATATATTCAGCAGTATGACTTGTGTTTGTGGCTAGAAATGAATGCTTAATGATGTGCATAGTGTTACAATACAGATAACACATTGTCAAAAACTGTTATAAAGTCTCATTTGTGCAAAATCTGTAAGGACAAATAAATACAGCTGTAATTCTCAAATAAGTGATTATCCTCTAATTTATGTGTGCAGAAACCTAGTTCCGAGTCAAAGTGTGGCTATTTTCATGTTACTTTTCGTATGAGTTTCTTGACTAGGTTTAGAAGATTTTGTGTGCTGATTTTGCTTTCTGTTTCATAAGAGAATGGATAACTAATGAAGCCAAGTAAATAAAACAGATAGAAACAGTCAGACATTCAACTTCAATGTTCTTTGAGAACCCTCTGTACGATCTTATATTGTATTTACTAGTTTATCAAACTTAGATCCACTCTACTCCTACTGAAATTAATATCAATTTCCTTATTTATTTTGCTGGTTATGAGTTTCACATTACTTTCTTCTGTCAGTGATAACTCCCTTGAAAATTAACCAATAACTTTTGTTTTCTACAGGAGTATAGGCAAGACGTAATTACAATATTTTTTTTAAACAGTGAACTCAAACATCTTTTTAACTGCACTTAATAACCACACATAAAGTATATACATAAAACTATGTCTAATAATAGTATGTTCTTTCCTTAAACAGAGATAATGCACTTCAGTTCTTGGTATAATTTGTCAGCTTTCTAATTTTCTGAAACCTGAGTGAGTCATGGGAGGCAAGCATATGTTAACTCGAAGGTGCAATCATATATCTGACATTTAACCATTCACAAATAAAAACTCTACTTGTAAGGATTTAGGAGAAAAAGACTGAATAGGAAGCTTTGAAACAGAAGTAGAGAGGAAAGAGACTCTAACTCAAGTTTAGACTTTCCTGTGATTTTACATCTCTCATAGGCAAAGAATAAAGAAGAATCAATGATTCAGAAATGTTAGCCATATTCAACTGTCCTTCAAACAGTCAATATCTTGGAACATTTTAAATATATCCACTGGGATTTTTAGCGCCAAAATATTCCCAAGCTTTGAGATATTGATTCATATCTGAGAATTATATTTATCATATGTCAGTACTTAAAAAAGAATAATATTTAGTTGAAAGCAGTGTTCTAAAATTCTCAAATTCTGTAAGTCCAGGTTTGTCTGTCTTTAAACTTCATAAAACCTTGGAGAAGAATGATCCAAAGACTAGTCATGATGGAAAGAGGAAGAGTTGACAAGATCATGCGTTTTGGCTATGTTGATTTGGGAGAGTAAATGATATTTGAGAGACAGGGATGGATAAAGTCTAAAGGAATGAAAGTCTGAATGAAGACAGGAACCTTGTTAAGGAACTTAATAACACTTAGAGGGCAATGAGGATAGGTCAAGATGGCAAACGTCAGGAATTTGGGAAAAAAAGCTGGATTGCAAAACTGGGAAACCTTGAACATAGGAAATCAATCCAATGCAAGCTACAGGAGCTTGTATAAGCAGCTGAAAAATAAGAGGAGGAAGAGAAGGAACTTAGGAAGGGATTAGACTTTAGATAGGGTCACAAATGTAATTTCTACCTGTCAATGAATTTGATTCAGGTGCCGAAAAACTCATTTGTTTATGACAACCTATTACAGACATATTACTCTAAAAGCAATAAGGACTTTTAAGTGTGAAGTTAGATATCTGAGAGTTAGACTGTCCATCTTTCCTTCCTCTTGCAGAATTCCCTTGGTTACTTAATACAGACCTTTGACTAAATCTGTAATACAGTAGTTTTCTTGTATTTGCTAGAAGAAAACAAAATATATTAAAAAAAAAACTCAAATCCCAAAAGAACAAGCAGACCACTTTCTGTTAAATCTTCAGCATAATTAGACAATAGACTTGTAAGAGTTAAGTAATAAGATGTTGAGATAGTGAAAAGAAGACTGCACTGAGAAATGGAGATTAGTAGCAACTGTTGCCTGTATGAAAAAGATAGAAAATAACTTCCTTTGGAAAGAAAGCTTAAACAAGACTTCTTTACCTTATAAGAATTATGAGTATTTCTCTCATATGGAAAGAATACCAGTCACCTGCTATGCTTGCTGCTAATACCAGTACTCCTACCAATACTTAGTTGGTACTTAGTTCTTGAACTAAGCTTTCTAAAATCTGAACTGTATAAGTGAAAAGCTGCTTTTTCAAGTAATACTTCAATGAAACACTATCTCTTGATGTAATACAATCTCTTTGGTAAGCAAGGATGAATCTTTCATTTCAAACTCATTTCCACCACCTGCTTAGACATCAGTTTACAAATTCACATGTTGCTAGTCATATCTGTAAGTATAAAGTCAGAATATAGTGAAGTATTTTGCATCTTAAGTCTTTTGAAAGTACATGCTCTGTATTGAAAGATATGTCTCTGTACACTTATGTTTTTACCATAAAGTTCATTAATGTTCGTAAGGACAATCAAGATAAATCAAGCTGTGAACGTCATACTGAACTTAATTACTACTGTGTCACGGTTTAGGCCAAATCAGCCACTGGGGACGTGGGGGACCCCAGATGGGACCGACAGATGCTCCCCTCTACCCCTCTTCAAAAAGAGAGGCAGAGGAGGGAAAAAGACTTAAGAGTTTAGAAGGAACTAAACTACTTTAATGGGATATTAATAATAAAATACAAAGGAAATAATGAAATATATACAAAACCATATCAAGCTCCCAAGATGACAATCACAACACCGGCTGGCACTGGGGCAGTCCCAGGCTGGACTCAGTGATGGATGGGAACCGGATTCCCGATCTGCCTTCAGGATCGGGACCAAAGGCAGACGATTGAAGTGAAGGGAGCGAGAGAGCAAGAGCGTGAAAAAGAGAGGAAAGAGAGAGAGAGAAAGAAGAGAGAGGCCCTTTGATCCCTCAGCTTTTATACTGAGCATGATGCAGATGGGATGGAATACCCTGTTGGTCAGTTTTGGGTCACCTGTCCTGTCCGCTCCTCCCCACAGGTGGAACCCCACTGTGCTTTTCCGCTTCCGACCCTCCAGTGTGGCAAATAACAGAGTTGGTTGGCCTTGGATGTTATAGCAATGAGTATAAGCAAGAGCCTCTCTGCATACCATGCCTGGGCATCAGCTATAAACATGGGTCTTACCACTCTGAGAGAGTGAACAGTGTCTGCACAATATGCTTTTAATTTCAGTAGTTAGAAGAGGCCCAGCTAAGAAGCAAAGTTACTGAACAAAATTGGTCCAGTTTTATCTCAAACCAGGACATATTGGTTGGCTGTCCTTTTTTTCTTTTTTTTTTTTTTTTAAGATTGATTCAGACCTGGGGCACAGAGGTTTTGGAAAACACTTTTTTTGTAAAACATGACTTTACTCTTACCCTGACCCATACCCCTCAGGACTGCAAACTCAACCAGTGCGTGATCACTGCAGCCAAGGCTGCCTCCAATCTTGATGTCACCAATTAGCTCACTTGTGTTGGTGACCATCAGGTCCAGTATCGCATCTCCTCTGGTGGGGCTATCTATTACCTGGCTTAAGAAGTTATCCTTGATGCCCTCCAGGAGTCTCCTGGATTCCCTACAGCTCACTGTGCTACTTTTCCAGCAGATGTCAGGGTGGTTGAAGTCCCCCAGCAGGATGAGAGCCTGCAAGTGCAATGCCTTCTGTAGCTGGAGTAAGAAGGCTTCGTCAGATGCTCACATTGATCTGGCAGCCTGTAGCAGCCGCCAACCACAAGGCTCCCTTTGTTACCCTAGTCTCTAGTTCTGACCCATAGGCTTTCAACCTGCTTGTGTCTGTTCTTCAGAGATAGCTTTTCACACTCTATCTATTTCTCGATAACTTTTTCTTGGCAACTTCAGTACTTCAAGAGCCTTTAGTATATCTTCAGTCTAAACCGTTTCTAGAATAAGTGTATGGAAGACAAGCTTTTAACACAACATTCATCGATAAGACTCTCTTCACAGTTTTTAAAAGTGAGAAACTACATGTGGGAGAGAAGAATCTTTGGAGAACTGTGCTTGAGTACAATGGGGCTTTTTTTTTGTTTTGTTTAAACATTATTTCAAAAATTACATACAATTTACTGGTTGACGTTTACATTCCTATTAGTGAAAGGACACCACAAGGGTCCCACATCATGAGACAGTTCCAGCAGTTATGAAATTGGGCTCCTTTTGATGTTAGGATGTGAAGACAGGAGTTGGGTATAAGCTATTCTCTTTGCTCTCTGCTCAGTTGAGGATAGAGTGTGAGTGTGTGTTCAGTGAGGGCACAACTAGAAATGGCATATCTCTAGCTAAATAAATCATTCTCTTTAGAGGAATGGGGTGGAGGAAAATTGTAACATAAACCTTTTTCTAGTTTCGTCCTTAAATATATGGTTGGACAAATACAGGATTAATGCCACTGTCATGGATGTTTTTCATCAGATTTTAAAGGTTCAAAAGATAGGTAAGCTATTGACTTTCCTTTCTGAAGGTAATATGTGTTAAATTATATATAATTGCTTAGAGCATGTAGTAGAGGTATTGCAAGGAAAAACTGAAGCCTTTGCTGGTTGCCCAAAATCCTTTGGCACTTTTGATTGCAAAGACATCTTGATATCAGTCAGATTGCTATGCGATTAAAATATTTATGAAAGAAAATTCATTTTGGATATGGTAAAGCCTGCTTATACAAGAAAGGCCTTAACTGAAATAATTTTATGGAGTCCTGTAGTTAGTGATCCTGACTGTACTGATCCTGAGAATTGCTGGCTTTCAATTACTTATGTGGGAGGTAAATACAGTCAGGATTTTAAGAGCAGTACATTTGCCAAATATAAATATTTAAAAGAGATCTACTGTACCTGGAAGCAGTAGTTTTTATTGCCGATCATTTTACCAGTTGGACTATTTCAGCAGAAAACATGTTCATCCATATAGGAAACTCCCTGAAGACAGCTGAAAACTCTGATACAGTGACTGGGAAATATCTCCCCTGAATTGAGCTATTTAGAACTTAGGTGTCTATTCTAAGTTCGCTGTGTAGACATCTTTTAAAGTCAAGGAGAGAGACTAGAACTTCCAAAAGGAAAATTTATTTGTCATTTTAGGTATCTCAACTGTATTTTCCTTGCCTTTTTGGTCCTCATTAAACAGCTGGCATACTTAGAAAAACAATTTGCACTAAATGCTTAACAAAATAGTTAAAGTTAGGTGAAGTGAACTAAGCTAAGTTAGCAGCCTGAATGTTGGTTAATTCTGAATGTGTCTGTCCAACTGTGTCTTCCCAAGCTACACATGCATACTTACTTTTATGTTAGCTTCTACCACAGTGATACAGGCTAACATCAGGTTTGTAAAAATGGTATTTTTCTTCACTGGTAATCCAAATAGGACTGTAATTTAAGAAAATTAATCCAGTGAAAAAAATAGCAGCAGTAAAAGAAGCATTAATATTTACTATAAGTCTATCCTTATCTATGGTAGCTGAAGTACTTGACTATTTTAATTTGAAACTTGATGTACAGTACACTAGAATGACCTAAACAGAGGTGAGACACATTTGACTGGCAGACTTCTTATAAGTTTTCTGAAATTTGCACACATACTTTTCTGTCAATTATAGATTATGTTTACTGCGGGAATTCACTTTAATTATTTACACTGCAACATCCATTACTCCACATTTTTATTTAGAAGACATTCTTCAAAAATTCCATAATTACCAGTATGTATTTGTAGTTACGTTCTTGTTGTATTTTATGGCTCCATGTCTATACATGATCTAATGACTATGAATAGTTTGGGGATTTTTTAATTATTATTTTTTTTAAGAAGCTTGTTTCCATATCATATTGCAAAAAAAAAAGATCAGAAGTTAGATAAAGACAACAGAGAAAGAGAACATTTTTGGTGTTTCACGGTAGGGAGTCTCATCATGAAATTATCATAATTCTTGATTAACTTTTACATGTAGCCATGTTATTTTTTTCCTGCCTGGAACATAACAGATAGTTTTCACCTTAACTAAATATAATACTTTTAATTTTCAGATTTTTTGGCATCCTAGCATTCATACAGACACATTCCTTGCAATGCTTCATAGTAGTTTCTAAATGTCTTTTCCCTCATAGTAGGTTCTAATTGTCTTTTCTTCACCTATAACTTACTATGGCTAGCAGAGCAACAGGTGTATCACCAAAATGGCACTTTCTGAGGGTCTGAGGATGCACAGAATATTGTCTGCTTAGATCCAGACCCACCTGTTGGCCTCGGAGCTGAAGACACAGTAGAATTCTTCTATTGCACTAAAGAATTGGTTTAATCATTTACTTTAACTAATACAATTTTCTTTATAGTTAGATTAAGGTCTTGCGGTTTATAAGTATATTAAATAATATTTGAAACTAAAAAATAGTGTTGCCTGAATATGACTTTCCCAAATATTGTTTTAAATACTATCCTATCCTGTAAAATAGACATCTAATAAGAACAAATTATCATTTCATTACATATGATAATAAATAAAAGATGTAGGGGAAAAAAAAGGCAGCATGAAAGGCAGTCAGACCTGGTTTAGAAGACATGACATTTTCACCCAAAAATATTTTTTTCAGTTACATGTGTGTGAAACAGAGCAATCCTGAGTTCACCATCTCTTCATGAAAGTAATGTCAGTAGTACCTTTCTCAGCTTTTCTCTTAGTCTGTAATGAACTTCTGAAAATGCAACCGCTATCGCTCATCCTACTGTCCATTTAACAAAGACAAAAAGTAACATGACTGACCATAACTATGTATAGTTGATTCATTAGGAGGAAATCTTGAATTATTTCTTCAGAATCCCACTCTAATTACTCAAAAAGAAAAGGAAGGTTCCCTCAACAGCAATGGCAAAATTCCAATGGCTTTAATATAGTTACTCTTTTATGAGTGCAAGCAAGTTTACCAGAATTGGGCCTTTAACACAAGATTCACCGACTACACCCTACTTTGGTATCCTATTAAAAATAAATTACTGTATCACACCTTTTCCCAATATGTAAGTAGCATAACAGTTCCAACTACCACAAAATGTTAAAATAATAGTGTAAAAAATCAGATATGCACAGCAGGAAGACAGAATGACTGTAATCCAGATGTTGTGGTTAGAATCACAGAATAGTCAGGGTTGGAAAGGACCTCTGGAGATCATCTAGTCCAACCCCCCCGCCAGAGCAGGGTCACCTACAACAGGTTGCACAGGACAGCGTCCAGGCGGGTTTTGAATGTCTCCAGAGTGGGAGACTCCACAACCTCTCTGGGCAGCCTGTTCCGGTGCTCCACTAAATGGACTAGCGATTCATTTTTACTTTATATCTTCTATATTTTGTATTAGGGAAAATGATTCATTGCTAATATAACTTTAAGTGATTTTAACATCTACCCTAGCGGTATTACAGGTGTTTCAGCCTGTCCCATTTATTAGAGCATTTTGTATTTATCTCTTGAGTGTCTTCCTTCAAAAGGGATATCGGCTGCATTTCTGCATCATATCCAGCATCAATCACTTTGATTAGGGTATCACTCCACAAACCCAACAGCTTTTCTTCCATGGCAGCTCCATATGTTTGCTGCAGCTGTTATAGTTTCCAGGCAGAATGTGACTGTACTCTGTTCAGAGTTTGTGTCCCCGTCAAAGAGGCAGGAAATTATGCCTCTCCGCTTTGATTTGCCTTGAAGTCGAGTGGCTTGAAATCTGTCCTACAGTTAGACTATTGTTGCCTGCAAAAACATAGATGAAATTGCATCTACATTGTGTTTTCATAACTATGATTGTGGAAAGCGCACACTACCAAGTTTTATTCCCACAGCACTGTTTGAATGCGAGTTCAGAGGAGTTTTATTGCTGGAAAGGTTACTCCGGGGAGATTTTTAACATGGACCTGATGATAGAAAACTACTATCAGTTGCAGACTAGTTTCTTAGTAGCTATGAGCGTGAAATATACTGAGTTTTATTTATGATTTTATGGTTGCTGGCTTGGGAAGATACTGCTGGTTTGTTGATTAATGTTTTGTTATCTTGCACAATGGCAGTATGTAGAACTACATGCTATGGTACACTGTACTGCAGTATAGTAGTAGTACTACTACAGTACACTGTACGTAGTGCAAAGAATGTACCAGCTAGGAGATCCATCTCTATTTGCAGAAATACTAAATATTTCCATTGAGGACACCTTGAAGATCACCAGCTCACTACGGTTTTGGTACATCTAAGAAATAAAAGGGACTCAAGTTATTAAAACATATATGTATGTGAATAAAACTCCACACCAGTAAGGACAGCTGAATTTTATTATTTCTGATCACTGGCTAAGTCTGGCAGTAGTCAGTATTGTAAGAACTTTATTAATCCTAAAAACACAAGCATTGCATTTGTTCACCAACTGGGCGTTGCTGTGTCACTTTACTTTGCATTTGATTAGCTGGCTGCCTGGATAAACATGCAATGGACCATTAAATTTCGGTGAACTAGAACCCAATTTGGCATGTCTTAAATATACTTTTAATGAAACTTGTAATAGTGCACATGTTCAGGTGACATACATTTTTAAAAGCCCTTGAGGCCAGAAACGCAGGTTGACAATTGAGGTCTGCCACAGATGAATGAATGTAATGTATTCACTATACTAGAAGTGTGAAAAATTACTTCAATAACATAATATCTTACTGTTTGAGGTTCCTCTGCTTTTGTGATTCCACATTACTACACTGGGTTTAGCAACCCAGTTGCTGGAGAGGCAAGTCACTGCCAAGTACACTGTTTCTCTGTGTGCGACTTCAGGATAACTGTACGGAGTTGAGCTGTCGCAGCACGGAAGCTTCCTCTTTCCCACCAAGAAACAAAAGCAGAAAGCACGTGCAGACTCTCAAACACATGCACCGTGGCAGCAATACAACAACTCTTACAGGAGACTCTTGACATAGTAAAACTAACTCAATGAAAAATTCTCCTTAAAGTACGAAACCACAATCTACAATTTCTAATTGACTGAAGTAAGTCTTTGTCAGATAATTTTCTTCCTTCCTTCCCATTAAATGTAAATTTTGGCTGACTATGAAAAAAAAACAAACTTTAAAACATTTTTCTTTGTTCTAATTAAAGAAAACAGGCACCTACAAGGAGAAGACAACAGTACTTGGGGTTTGGTTCTCAGTTTCCTGATGAAATGCTTAGCCTTTTCACTGAAAGCAGAAATTTTCTGTCCTATTTCTAAGTCAAAATATTTTTTTGTTGTTGCAATGAAAAGGCTTTCTAAAAGAATTTTCTTAGTTATTCCAAAAAAGAAAGTTCCTGAGCTGCTGGATGGGAAATGGGAAAAGTAAATTTATTATCTGTATGAGGACTCTTGTCCAACAAAGCACTTAGCTTTAAAGTGTGAATAACACCACAGATTTCAAAGAGACATCTTGAATGTTTAAGTGCTTTCCTGAACAGGGTTATAGAAGGAACATTTTTTAATAACTAAATTAGCAGATGGGCATATTTAGCTTTATTAGAGCTATAAAAATTATCAGTTGTGCTCTCTCCTCCTCACCTGCCCCTTTCCCTAGTCATTAAGTGCCAAAGTGAGGGTTCTCGTCGCTTAGGTGAGGAAAACGAAGTGGGAGGAGTGAAAACGTGTTGGAAGCACCGAGGAGTGGGCAAAAGCCTGCCTGGGGAATGGCAAAGCACTGGTGCCCAGTATCGCCCTTGGGTTTCAAGGGGTCAGGTCCTGTGCTGAGTCTTTCGGCAGTAACTGTGGTCTGGCAGTGTTGGACACAGTGTGAAAAGCTAATATAATTTCTGGTCCCTCAGGAAGATTAAACGCTTACAGATTTGTGCCAACTATAAGCCAGCTTGTGTTCCAAATTCGAGCATTTGAATTCTAGCTAAAATTATATTCCCTCTGCAACTGTGACATAAATGATATTAGGAAATTGTATTTTGTAAGTCAGTTGTGGTTATTAGCTCGGACCTGAAATACTAACAGCTTACGGAGCAGACCCTTTCCCTAACTCAGACTGAAGAGCATTTTTGGAGCAGTAAACACTGTATATTACTTGTTAGTAGAGAATCCCATAGCTCTATGATAAACCTTCTCAGAATGTAATTAATGCTTATTTTGGCTAGAAATCATCAACGGTGAGAAACATATTGCAGTGTGTATAAATAATTCTAGACATCACTGTAGAATTTAAATACCTACTGTTGCCAATTAAAAATCAAATTACCTGTATTCTACTCCAGGTGCTGTTAGGTATCTTTTAATTGCAGTGAGTCAAAATCTGGTCATAGAGACATGCAAAAAGAGAAACCATTTTCTGCCAGATTTTCTAAAATATGGATAGTCTATGGATGTATATCAAATTATTGTATTTGTGTTTTCTTAAATACAAAAGTAAACTTAATTTAGAAGTAAATTTATGTTCATCTTATCTGTGCACAAAACCAATCAGCCACTCATACTTTATCCAAAAAAGTGCTTCAGTTGTACTCATTTTAAGAGGTAGGGGTTTCATTTTATATTAGTTAAGGGTCTTTTAAAGCTTTCTGGACCAGAAATGGAGCACAGTACTCCACCATGCACAACAGCTGACTAAGGTGGTTCTTTGTTAGGATCTAATATATAGTATACTAATCTCTTGGATTTATTGTACAGATAAAGCTTGGCTGTACTTCGTAACATAATATTTGAATGAAACAAACAAAAATCTAATTTAAGACTTACAGGAGCAATGAGGCAGACTGCTTCCAGATTAGACATCGTACATCCTAGATTCAGGGGTGGTGGTTACCATGAGAACTCCATAGGTCTCAAGTACTGGGATCCTGTATCACTTGATATAGTGTCTTGGCAATTTTTTATTTCAGATGTTTAAATAAATTCTCACTAGCTATAATGAATCCTTTCCTTTCTGGCAGGGAATAATATGATTCCCTAATATTGATTCAGTTCCCTTGAATATTCAATGCAAAATCACTGGAGATTTGTTAATAGAAGAATTAACGTGTACCAAAAAAGAAGTGCATCAGGGAGATTATATTTGCTAATAGATTTTTTTTTTTCTGCTATGCTAAATGGTGTTCTTTCTCTATAAATCTTTGTTAACACTGCCAGTTCAGCATCTTTAACCTGATTGTTTCATTTGCATGCTTTGCCTTTGTGATTGGATTACAGTTTGTTTTACTTTAGTCTTTATTATTAGCTCTCTGGATAGGTAATTATGCTTTATTACTTAACATTCAATTTACTTTGATCAGTATTTGAGAATAAGGTCTTACACAAAGGCAGCAATATACAAAAATATTTTTCTGCTTCTGCAAGCCCTTCTGCAACCCTTCACCTCAGCCTCTGTAACTTCCGAAAAATTTAACTTGAAAATGACGTATTACTGCTGCAATTATTACAGTCAGCTAAAGAACTGGAAAATAAATTTCAGTTTATATCTGAATTGGTCATATAATCTCATGTTCAATTGGTTGCATCATTTATCAGCTAGTTAAAGACCCCCAAATGGAATTTGTATCCCCTATTTTGTGCTTTCCCCCCCAAAAAAAGAAATTGGTTTCAAAATTATGATTATTAATCTGATTTTATATAATTTTAAAAAGAAAATAAAGAGTCAAGTTGGCCATTTTTCACAGAGGGCCACTTGAAACAAGTCCACTTTTAAAGAAAATTTTGGTTTTAAAATGCTATCAATTTTGAGAAATAATGAAAAATGGAAATACACTATTTGGGTGTATTTTTCATTTTCCCCCTCATATTACTAACTTAAAAAAAAAAAAGAGAGAAAAAATGAAAGCAAAATCCAATTAGAATTTTTTAAATATTTCAATTTTTTCAGGACAAGGTCATAAGAAACCTACTGTTTCTTTTCCTGCTGCTTCTTTAACTTGGATTAGCATTTAACCTATCATGGGAACAAACCCTTTTTTTATAGTCACTGGTGACTACTGTTTAGAAGAGACTTGCAAAGAACAATTATATTAGTAAATATAATAGAAAATTACAAAAGAAAAGATAGCAAAAAACAGGTTATAATTTTTTGCTGTTTCTCCCAGCTGACTTGTTATAGAACAGTGATTAGAAATAAGTCAAATAGTAGAAAAATACAAATAAAATATTTGCAAATATATTTGATACAATGGGTTATGATATTTATTATTAAAGTATTTTTAAGAATAAGACTTTATTACTCAAAATAATTGTGGTACTCAAATTTGAGCACACAATCTTAATTTGAAAATATAGAATATACTGTTAATTTTATTTGAAGTGGATGATTATCATACGAAGACATTGGTCATTTAATCAGGAATCTGAAAAAAAAATACATTGATTTAGGTGCCCAATTTTCAAACATCTTTTAACAGATTCTAAAAAAGAGCAAATGAGCAGGGGGAAACAAACACAAAGTGTGATAAAATATGCAAGATTATATCAAAGGTAAATGGCATCTAATTATTTAAATATGCTTTTAGAGTAACAAAAATAACCTCTTAGACAAATATGATGTGGGATTTCTAATTTACCTAGATTTAAATAGATAATGTGCTTCATTGCTACAGTAGAGTGGCTTAAGGTGTAGCTGATGGAAATGAAGAGAAGAGCTATGAAGGAGATAAAGAAGTGGCTAAGAAAGAGACTGCACAGGGTGTATATTAAAAGAAGAGTTCTTCAGATAGGGATCAGTAATGAAATTTTTCAGGGATAATTTTTCAGATTCATCCTCGTTAGTATGTTGATTAATGACATTACAGAAAGAACAAGAAATATGTCAATGGGGACTTTGGTAACACTGAAGAGAACTGGGGCAGTTTATAGCTAGTAATGAGGAAAAACTATACAAACCAAAAGCACATCAATTAGAGGTGGCAGTTTAGGAAACAGCTCTTGTTGAATCAGTCTCTTACAGATGACAAAACTGCAAATATAACACACCTCTCGAAAAGTCTATCAGGATTTTAGGCATTGATAAGGCCTCATTTATAGAACTGTATATTCTGGTCTCTGAAGCTAAAACAGAGATGAACTTTAACTAACAAAGGTGCAGATATGGTTGAAAAAAGGCAAGTTAAAATACTGAGATATTCAAGGCTTTGATGTCACTTATCTTGGTCAGTGTAGATCCATTTGGTCCAAAACTCTTGGAAAATAAATGGAATGTAGTGTGTTCGATCAATGCACTGAGGAGCAAAAGCAAATTACTTAAAGAGTGACTACAAAGAGGATGGAGGCTCTCTCTTCACAAGAAACCGCCTGGACAAGACAAGGCGCAATGGGTACAATTTGCACCAGGACAGGTGAATGCTGATCCTGACTAGGCAAAGCCATTTTGCGGAACAATAGACAAAATAATTTAATCTGAGGCTGCTAACCTTTGAGGTCACTTCTGTTCTGAAATTTTAAAATTTAGTAAAGAATGATATTTTGCACTCTCAAAATGTTAAGGAAGAGTGCATCTTAAACTTTTTCTAGTACAGAGCAATAAACTGCCTGACAAGGAAAATTAGATAAACTGCCTCAGTTTTTGCAGCAAATCACTAACAAACATGGATTTGTGCAGGCACTGATTGGAAAAGCCATCCGTGCTATCTGTAACTTTGTTACATTCACTATTGATAAAACTCCCTGTGACAGACAAGTAAGTGTCTTGCCTGGGGTTGTTGTGAATGAGAAAACCTTTATCCTAGTATTTCAATTTGGTGCATATTTTCTTGCTTTTCTTGTTTCTTAAAACTACTGTGCCTCCTGTTGTAGGCTGCAGCGGTGCTGTAAGTGATCATCCTAAATTTATTTGGTTAGTGGTGCTTCAGTGATGATTTAGGGATCTTCATCGCAGCAGCAACAAAAACAAACAAACAAAAAAAAACTAAAATCTTGTATATACCTATATCAAAACCAGTAGGTATTGTTTGGGTGTAGTTTGTACCTGTTATTTTGAGCTTGTTAGAACGGAAGCGAATGTACCTTTCTGTAACAACACTTACTGTTTTGGGGGAAAAACAAAAAATATTCAGTAAAATCTGTGTCCTAAATTAAAAAATCGCTTCAAACCTTAAAAATGAAAAAAATCCTTACCTTTCAGAAATAGTAAATTACAGAAGTATTTAAGGAAAAAAAAAGTACCTTTTTATATTATTGAAGATAATAATTCTTTAGTTAGGAAAATTGCCTTTTATCATGTTCAAACTAAGTTTCCTTCTTTCTTTCTTTTTTTTTTCCATTAAGCATGTCTCTAAAAATAAGTGTGAATACCATAAAGATTTCAACAAAATTTTCAAATTCATGGCACTGTGTTATAATTAGCACTTTAACAATGTTCTTGAGATATCCTAAACAATGGTTCAACAAGCTCACTTCACCTGCCTCTTGGTAATTTTAATGAATGGAAAAAATAATACTGAGTGCCTTTAAATTTTGTTATCAGAGTCACCTATGCTGTTTCAAGACCATAAATGGGTCGATTGACTTTATTGTATATAGGATATATGTGACTTTGCATTATCTAGAGAGTCACTACAAAGGTATGATTTTCCAGAAATGTGTTTCCCTATTTCACTTGCATTTTAAGGCATTTCCACTTTACAAACAGTTCCAGCTGTTCATGGACCCCATGCAGCGCTACAGGCTTGGGGCGGAGTGACTCAAAAGCTGCCCGGTGGAAAAGGACCTGGGGGTGTTGGTGGACAGCCGGCTGAATATGAGCCGGCAGTGTGCCCAGGTGGCCAAGAAGGCCAACAGCATCCTGGCCTGTATCAGGAGCAATGTGGTGAGCAGGACTCGGGAAGTGATCATTCCCCTGTACTCAGCACTGGTGAGACCCCACCTCGAGTACTATGTTCAGTTCTGGGCCCCTCAGTACAAGAAAGATATTGAGGTGCTGGAGAGTGTCCAGAGAAGGGCAACGAAGCTGGTGAAGGGTCTGGAGGACAAGTCTTATGAGGAACAACTGAGGGAACTGGGGTTGTTTAGCCTGGAGAAGAGGAGGCTGAGGGGAGACCTTATCACTCTGTATGGGTACCTGAACGGAGGTTGTAGAGAGATGGGGACTGACCTCTTCTCCCTACTGACAAGTGATAGGACGAGAGGAAATGGGTTCAAGTTATGCCAGGAGAGGTTTAGGTTAGATATTAGGAAAAACTTTTTCACTGAAAGGGTTATCCAGCATTGGAATAGGCTGCCCAGGGAGGTGGTGGATTCGCCATCCCTGGAAGTGTTTGAAAAAAAAGGTAGACGTGGTACCTGGGGACATGGTTTAGAAGTGTTTTTTGTCAGGTTAGGATAATGGTTGGACTTGATGATCTTAAAGGTCCCTTCCAACCTCAACAATTCTATGATTCTATGATTCTCCAAAAAGGACCAAGCCAACCAAAAATAAGCATACAGGTTACTTTCAGAGGGCAGCTAGTTATTTTCACTTCCTGGAATTTAGGATTTAGAATTTCCCAATGTTCCTTATTTAAAAATGTTTTTGCATATGAGTGTTTTGAAGATCTGTTCTACATTGAGTAACAGCTGCTAAAATAAGTGGACAAAAGGGCAAATATAAGCTTTCCTGACAACATATATCAGAGCATAGCACCAAGCAACTCTTATTTTTCTTTCTCTCTTTCTCTTTGTTTTAAATAGATTTGGTTATCTTATAAGCAATAGCTCAGGAGGAAAAAATTAATTTCTATTCATGAAAATTAAAATAGCAGAAAAATATTATTATACACTGACATTTTTGTTAAAGTTTTTTCGGGTCTGTCAATTCCTTGCCTCCCACATATACACCTACATCTGAGAAATACAATACTTTTTAAGAAATATGTAAATATGTAGTTTGCTAAAGCGGGTTTATACCATTAAATTTGGAAGTTTAAAAAGAAAAATTCAATGCAAATATGTTTACTTACTTAGCTTTTACTCTGACTGCTTGCAGGAGTTATGGTTGCTTAGGTAGATAATTAATATAGGAGTATCCAAAGTTTCTGTAAAGTGTTGCTAGCTCATTCTTCTTGTTTATCACAGCAAGAGAAAAAAATACTTCCTATTCCCAGGGTCTTAGAGATCTAAAGCCATGATAGCACTACTTGTTATGATCAAGGTCCTATGCAGTTGCATTCAAAGTAAGTGACAGTTCATATAAATCAAAAAATATCTATAAAATATATCCTCAGGGATCTCTATGCTCCGGTTTTATATCAGAAAAGTCATTATTCAGAAAAATCCCACCTACTGTGCCTAAGAAGACCTGTTCATTGCCCAGTAGAGTTACAGCTATACTTAATGAGAGCTTGTTTTCCTCCAAACATTTGGATCAGATGACTAACCAAGCACCACACAATGCCTAGAGATACAGCAGCGCTCAGAAGCTTCAGAGTGACTTAAAAAAAAAAAAAAGTGTTTAAAAGAACCTCCTTGCAAATCCTTCGAATGCTACAGGAATTGATAAATAAGTGGGAGAGTGACAAGAGTAGTCAAAAGGTCCCTGTTATTTTTAAAAATACAAGACCATTATCATCCATCTGGGGAATTGAGACTCAAAATATCAGGTCTTTAACATTGTTATGTCTCATTGACTTCTTCAGTGAGACCTGCATATAGACCCCAGATCTGAAGCAATATTGTAGATTCAGAATACTTCGCAGTGGTCCAGTTACAAATCCTCAGTTATCTTTGCACTATGTTCATAGACCCCTCCTGATCTCTCACAGGGGACCTGTTTAGTTGTTCTGCACAGGATTTGTTGTGTCCCTAGCAGAGCTGACCTGCTGAAGTGCTACCATTAATAATCTTTCTGAGCTTTTGCTGATAGAGCAGTTTCCACACAACAAGTTTTTAACTCAGAGTTGCTTGCATCCTAAACTTTTTAAACTGGAATAGCTTTCCCAGTAGCATCACTATGTGACAGGTAGATGATAACAACTTATGTAGGAAAATAAACATTCTTGGTGTACAAAATACTGTGTCCTGTTCTATAACCTCCACTGAGCCATTATGTGATGGTGAATAAGCCATTTAGTGTGACTGTGGATGAAATGTTTAATCTCTCCATGCAGCAGTTACTCTGTATTTGAAAAGAGAATACAGATTACTTACCCATTGTTGTATAGTATATTCAGATCTCTGGACTAAAAAGTGTTGTACAAGTAGAAGCATTACATTCACCATCCCTGCATATATAATGAAAAGGCATTCAGAGTAGCAATTTCAAAGGTAGTTTGTGGCATTATTGGGCTTTTAGGAGATCAAGGTTTCCATTTGCCTAGTACCTAAACCAATTTTCTAAACGCTAGCATACTGTGATGTCCATGTCATCACATAATACTTAAAAAAAAAAAAGCTACACTACTCATTATTAATAATGGTAGCTGCAATTCAAAAAATACTTGACTGTTTCTTGGATGAAAATCAGAAAAGCTACTCTAGTGGCAGTAAGTCAAATACTTAGGAGGAGAGAAAAGAAAAAAATCACCAAACAGGAGATTATTTTTTTTTTCAGGACTTTGACTTCAGTGTCCTTGCCGCTTTTAGCTGTTTTCATGTGAAGAAAATGATAACCTATTTTTATAGGCAACATGCAAGAGTTTTTGAAAGTATGAAGTCCAATATGCCTTTAATTTTAAATTAAAAAAAAAAGATATTTTTGCTTGTTTCTTGATTAGAACAGAAATATATCTGAAATCTGTTGTGTAATGTTTTCTTTCTAGAAACTGTTACAGATTTTACAGATTTTACAACACACTATAGTACAGTATACTGCAATACTTACACTTTATTTAAAAGAAGAAAGCAGGTGTTCTACTGTTTTGAATGTTTTAGAAAACAATGCCACACTCTGTGTGTGTGTGTGTATAGGGGCTCCCAGGATGTGAATAGCAATTCGCTTTTTAAATAACTTTATCTGTGAATACAATTAATGTTTCAGTATTTTTGTCCAGTCATTTAGCCATTATGCTTAGCTATATAACATTATATTCCCTTTATCAATTGAAGTGATTAAATGAAAGAACAAAAATACCTTTTGACTTTGAAACAATTACACCTGCTGCTTAGATGTAACAGGTATAGCGTTAGCTGCATGGAGAGATTAAACATTTCATAGCTTAGGTTTTGGCCTAAGAAACATGAAAATCTGGTGTTAACATGACAGACAGAAAGAAAAATGCAGGCATGAAAGAAAAATATTTATTTTCAGTATTTGGAGAAGAGTTCAGTTATTTTTAGGCTGCTGGAATTTAAAAATACTGTTTAAACCTTTGAAGTTTCCTAAAGTTTGTATTAAAAAAAATTAAGCCTTGATACTATGTGATTAAAATGTCGATTAAAATGTTAATTAAAATGTTAATTAAATTTCCATTTAATTAATCTAATTTTAATAGTGACTTCCTTAATGCCTATTTAGGCTTCTTTTCATGTCTTGGTAAGTATTTGATATACTGTAAAGCACAGAATCCCTGTCAAATCTTCGTGTTACTGAAATGCCAATATGTACTGCTCTTCAGTTCAAGGAATATAACAAATGAAAAAAAAAAGTGTATAAAGAAATATATATTTTTACTTTCTGAAGATTCTGAGGTTGCTCAGGCATATTTCAGCTGGTTATACAGGTCGATCCATCCACCACTGAAAGGCAAAGTGGCAGTTGCTCAGGAGCGCGTAGCAGCTTTTCCTTTCTTACACCGCTGAGCAGAGAACAGTGCATCCAATTGAGATTGCAAGGGGAGTTAGGAAGACAGAAGGTAATTACTCAGGGTATCTCGGGAATAACACTTTTAATCCTGTGAAAAGTGTTATGGGATACTTAGTGACCCACATGGATAAAGTGTCCGTCACACCTATCTTGCGGATAGAAACATTTACCTCAATGCAGTTTGTTTGAACAGTTTTTTTGGTGGACTCGAGAAATGCTGTGCCTTCGGTGAATTGAGATTGCATCTTGGCCTTTCTAGCTGCACAATCCCATGAAATCCATGCAGGAACCCATGAAATTTGTTTTGACTTTGGATGTACAGTGAGAACAAGTTAAATTGGTTATAAGGTAATCCCGCTTTAGGTTTGAAATTGCATTAGGACTTGTCTACATAAAGGCAATGAGGAAAGCTAACCCAAATTGACTAAAGTTGTGAATTCAGAGCACCATAATTAAAGTAGATTAGTGGATTCACATCCTGAATAAATTAAATTAAACCAAATGCAAGCCTTTTTAATTCTGAATGAGAGTGTCCAGGCTGGAGTTTAATATAGTTTAACTAATTTGTTTTAAAAGTTAATTCTGATTGATCTTGATGGGTGACCAAAAAAACAGAACACGCAAAGGTGTATGTCTGTATGTGTAGGTGAATGCATACAAATCTCAAGGAAATATAATAAAATTAATAAAATATAACTTTGCTCATTTACATTTTCCATTTCACAGAGTATACTGATTAAACATTCAAAATCATAGAAGTGGTCAAGATAAAAGAGTTCCATGTTTCCAGAGATACTAAATCTCTAAGAATAATGAACTTCTCAGGTCAAACTGTATGTAGGAAAACATTACTCACTTAGGTGTGTGGATCAATCTCATGAAGCTTCCTGCTCCCTTTAATAGGTATGTTCGTCTACAGAGGCAACGTGAGTAATGGTCTACGCAGAAAACCTTAAATGAGTTAGCACTGTCCACAATACATAAAATAAATACATAAATAGAAGAAAACTTGAATAAGATGTCATACACACAAGATTCCTTACATAAGGCATAATCTGTCCTCATTGCTGCAGTTATGTCTTCAAATGGAGAAAATGAGCTGGGGAAAATCAGAGCAGATACGAATTTGAGATATAAAGACAAAATAGATTGCAAGAATGTTTAAAACCTCCTGTATATTTTTAATTTCCTGTTTCATTTGCAATATATATTCCCTTTCCAGCTTTTACTGCTGAAAACTTTCCTTCATTGTGCAAATTGCAAGTCATGTTTTCAGCATAGTTGGAAGTGTACTACACTTGTATTTCCTTGCTATAAATGGTCCTTCATATTTACGTAGTGACTTACACAAAATTTGTTATTGCAGTTTCTACTTTCTGAATAATATTAATTATTATTAATAATAATAATTTCTTATTTGTACAGAACATTTTTTCAGCTGAAAAGCAATTATCTGAGGAAGCAAACTTTGTATGCTGCATAGCTGTTCTGGTCATAACATGATTAGTTTAGAGTGAAATGAATGATTTATTATTTTATAATATTTTCTACTAATCTCAAATTAATTATTCTTCTCTGATGCAACAACTTGCAGCAATGATATTGTACAAACAAGAAATTTATTCTGAATGATTGCAAATTTGAGCCAAAAATCAGGGACTTTTCATGTAAAAAGGGAATATTGTCATATGCAAATTGATAAACTACCAAAACCAGAGTGGGTGAAATAAAGACCATTTCCATTCCTAGGCAGAATGGTGGTATGCTGTACATCTGGATCACCTAATCATTAAAAACAATGGTAATGTGTAATGTGGGAAGCTTAACACTCAATAGTGTGAACAATATGAAAGGTCAGATATCTAATTACTGAGCTTGTCATCGCCTGGAAGGATTTGTAGGAACAGTATTGGTAAAGTCTGTTTTCATATTGATTTCATGACTGGTCCCAGTTTTTCTTTCTATATTTGCTAAATTCTTCATTGTGTATTAGATCACACTTAGATTTCCTAAGAAAGCTGTAATCTCAACATTTGGGGCTAAAATGTCAGTTAGATAAAAGTGAGAAGCTTATTAATTCTTTCCCTTTTAAGAGAAACCAGTAGAATACAAATTAATTTCTAGCTTTTAGTCTGTGCATTACATTTGCTTTAGAATTATATATACTGGATAAGAGAAATGCTCAGCTAAACTGAAATTCTGAAGTTTCACTTGGTAATTCCCATTACTGAAATTTTAGCCATATTAGCCTGTTAATAAAGCCATATTTCCATGTATTTAAAAAAAACCAAACCCTGATTCTCTGAGTTTATGTTTCAACTGTGTATATTGGAACAGTTTCCAGCTTCTGTCTCTTAGAACAATGTCTGGGTTGCATCCTGTCCCCATGTAGGCAGGGCTAGGTGGCATGCAATCTTTTCTCTTTGGCCTGGTTTCTAAGGAAAGGACACAAGAGATGTGAGGGCCCAAAGTGGCCCACAGCTCACGGGAAAATTCAAAACTGTGAGACAACAGACCTGCACTTGCTGTACAGATTCAATAAACCCTTCCTGCCTTCAGGAGGGGACTTTTGGGAATGTTTGGTCTGACTGTTTCTGGAGCGCCGGCAGACTGGGATACGCATCTATGAACTGGTTAGGCTAACCAGGCCCTTTCTTGTACAAGGTGTGGAGAGTGTGCTTTCAGGAAGAAAGTCGTAACAGCCTGTATGCTAATTTTTCAGTCAATAGGAAATGTCAAATACAGAGGTACGTCTTAATGCTCTGTCATCTTTGAGGGTCTTCGGTATAGAACTCGTGAGTGTAGAAATACCCTGTGCTGTTGGGTAATTGTCTCTATTTAGGCATATAAGTTACTTCTTTAAAAAATGGAACAGAAAATACGTGTTCTTTCTAAACCACGATGGGAATTTAGTACTGTTTTTCTTTAGTCCTCTGTCCCTCCGCTGTTGTCTGAAAGCTTTCTGGTGCGTTACATTAACCCGCGCTGTGGGAGACCTGCACTCTGCCCGGTGCAGTACAAGAGGTTGAAGCCCATACTTGTCCCCTCTCTCCTCTGAGGTGGGAGTGCTCATTCACCCATGATTTTTTTTTTAAGGCAAAAATGTAAACTCTCAAGTGCCAAAGAGAAGAGGCACAAAGAAACTGGTGACAATATAGGCCAGGCTTTAGAGTTATCACATTAGAAGTGAATTTTGATCCCCGATCTTGAGACTGCAAATGGATCTTATCCAACAGGTTTAATACACAAAGTCCAGGCTTAAAATAAACACGTACGTTGGATGTTTTTGCTAAGTATGTGTTGTACTTTTTGAGAAAAGCTTCCTTTTAAGTAAAAATAAATAGTTTTAAAATATCTACAATAGACCAGAGTAATTTAATGTGATGTAATCTCATATAAAACATGGTTTTATGTACAGCATGCTATCTAATTGAAGAACAGTTAAAACAAGGACAGCAGCTATTTCTTTTTTGATGCTTTAAGCATATTAGGAAAAGTTAAGTACTTAAAATTATGTTGTTCAGTATTACACAGAAGAATTAGTTTTCTCCTTTGCCTTATTCCCATTTTCACAAGCAGAAATGATATGAAAGTTTAAAAGGCAGATCATGTCGAATAGGCCAAAAATGTATAAAACCTTGGTGGCATATGGAGCCAGAAGTTTTCCTAAATAGGAAAACTAAGGATTCCTTAGAGGTTGCAGAGTACTAGGCTAAAATGAAGGCATTGCAGCTAATATGTCCTATGTGCTTCTGTAGGTGAGGGCGACGTGACAGCCCCTGTGAGACAATTATGAGGCAAAACGATTTGGAGCAGTTTTGTGGTTGTTCTGTCTTACAAAACAAATCAGACTGCAGCTGCCCAAGGGATCTAGACAATACAAAGGTAGTCACAGTTTTCCCTATTTTCTCTTTCAGTTCTGACCCAAAATTCTGCAGATGTACTCTGAGATCTGTCCAACAGTAATTAGATTAGCATGGTAATTAGACTGTAACTCCATGTATTCATGAAGACTAACGCATTTTTTAACCATATTTGTTCTTTTAGCAAATAGAACAGCTTTTTCATATCACATTTAGTTGACTCTTCTCTTTTTCCAGATGTCAGATTTTTCAATAGGTGAGAAAGTTCGTTAAGGCTTAAAGGTTATATCATTGTATATGAAAATGGAAATTTTGAAAAAAAGTTTAATCATCTTATAAATCACTATTTTCTAATGTTTGCTGAAGAATATACTACATCTCAATATACTGTTAGCATTATATATTTAAATATATAAAAATTATCATTTTGGGATACTGTGTGAGGCAATATCCTTTGTGGAATTTCCTCATTTCAGTTATTACCTGCTCATCCTGCCTGTGTATCTTACAGCCCACGACCAACATTAGTCTAATTCGTTGGTTTTTTCAATTCTATTTTGGTTGTCTTTTACTTACTCTAAATCAGACATATTGCTTGCCCAATATCTTAGTTAATAGAATGTACTCAACGTGACTTAAAAACTCCTGTACCTTTTGGCTGAAAGGTGACCTGATAAGTTTTAAAATAGAAGCAGATCACTTCCAGGAAACCTGATTTGCTGAGCTGAACTGACAATACTTCAATTCCTTCATAATATGGGTTTGTTAGTATCTATCTTTTATTTATTTGCCTTTATATAATTTATAAATATATTATCTATGTATAATATGTAGGAATGGATATTATTTAACATATAAAATGAGCTGTTGATGCATAAGCAAACATGCACACATTGCCTACTGGACATTTGAAAATTATTCCTTCTTCTGTGAGGTAAGACTTGTCATAAGCGGCCTGACGCTGTACTGTGCTAATGCTAGTCTTCCTTATGAATCCCAGTAAAAAAAGTATTCCAGAATGTATTGGATTAAAATACTATTTATTGGAGCTATCATGAGAAAGACAAGGAGGATGGCAGTAACATATGTCCCTTCAGATGCTGGGAACCCCAATCTGTGCAGCTTTGGCTGGACCTACAGTCAGGGCATAGCACACTGTGCAGATCCTGTCCAGGAAGGGATTCAGAACACTGTGGCCTTTAGGCTTTCTGTAGTATTTTCTTAGTTGTACACAGACATTAGATGGAGACAGGGCATGATGTTGGCATCATCACCAAGTACCAAGTAGGAGCATGTACAGGCATGTCCTTCACGATTAGTCAAATAAGTTTATCCTGTGTCCAGCACCTGCCTGGCTCAGCTGCTATGTAGATCACTAACTCCACAAAGTACAATCATCCTCCAAGTAGGGTCACCACCTCTGACTCTCTGGTAGGTATTTTCACCTTTAACCGTTCCAGAAGAGATTCGACACCAATAGTTCTTGTTAAAATTGTTGACGGTTTTGTTTGTTTTTTTTTTTCCCCTACAATGTCATAACATATTTAATGCTCAGAACAAGAATTATATAATAAATCAGATAAGCAAACCCACATATGAGGGTTAATGTCCTTGAATATCATTTGTACTGGCTTGAGGGCAGAACTTTTTCCTTTTTGCATTTATGACTATATATCAAGTGAGAAAAGGTAAAAAAACAGAGAGGATGTTCACCTATTTAATTATTAAGCAAGATTAGGCATGCCTTTTACTCTGTTTTAATATTACATATTTGGCCTAACCCTGCAGTTCATGTGTTTCTCATCTGACTTCCTTCTTAACATTATTAGTATCTAATTAGCTGCAGTCTTCTATGAAGAAAAATACTGGGTTTTATTTCCTTGTTTGACATGCATATTTATACATGTGCACTCATGTGCGCGCACACACACACACACAGATTTCAATACTAGTTGAATGAAAAAATCTTTCAAATTATGGATTGTCACCTTCAACACAATAAGGACAGAAAAGAATCCACCTGACAAAAACTCTTGGATCTGTGAACATTTTTGGGGAAGGAAGGCTGAAGAGACTGTCATAGTATACCATGTGTTATTGTTTTTTCACTAAAGTTTGTATTTTGATATAAGCATAGACTGTAAAATTCATATGCCTTCAAACTGCAAATACAGAGTTCTTGCAGATGCAATACAAACACATACTTAAACTGGTAAAAATAGCAAAAATGACAGGAAGAACTGCAGGGAAGAATTTAGTTGACAAAGCTGAAGAGGTTCTTGTTTTCTGGAGGAACATCATTTGTGCAAAGCATGTTCTCTGTGAGCAGAAAAAAAGTCTGACTTAGCCACAACACCTTAACAGTTTGATTGCTAGCTGGAAGAACAGTGTTAAAGTTTGCAAGTTACTTATTTCTAGCTCTCTTGAAACAGAGGAGGACAAGTTTTCTGAGTTCTGTGATGTCTGTGGCCTAAACAAAGCTATAGCTTTGCCCTTTTGAAAAGGTCAGGTGCAACATTTCCTAAGCTCCTGGGCAAACTTGCAGAGCAAGAACGGGTGAAAGAAGTATTCAGAGGGAACGTGGGATGCACAGCCGGAAACAGTATGTCAGCATGGCTGTATGGCCAGGTTAAAATAGGGCAAAGAAGCATAAACACAATAACGTGATGATAAGCCCTTTTGGTACTCCAGGTCTCATGCAGTGGAAGATGGATAAACTCTATTGTCCAAATTAGAACTGAATTATTTTCAGAATTAAAACTTGATAATCCCTCTGGCTCAGTAGTAGAGGTCACCTGGCAAAGGGTAAGGGAGTATACACACACAAACACACACATTATCTCTCATCAGTTCCCTGGTTGTAAGGAATTTCTTGAAATATAAATAGGACGTGCAACTTTGCTTTTTGTCAGAGATTTTTGTAACTTTTTTTAAAGTGTGGCAACAACTAGACTGAAGCCAGGTTAAGGTTTTCCCAGCACTCACCAACTCCCGTGTAAATTCTTTACTGCAGACTTTAACTGGTACTATATGGCTGGGAACTGTGAGTTTTAGCAATCATTTAACTGCTTTTTCTTTGAGCAGTAAATGAGCCAGCAGCAAGAGAAATAGCTCTTCTAGATTCCTTAAACAGTTAAAGGCACTTTTATGTACTTTACCAAGCAGGGAGAAATATAAATTCAGGTTTATGGCTTTGCTGGAATGAGGTGAATGCATATGTGTATATGCATGTTTTGTCATCAGTGAAAACTTTTCATCTCTCCTGAAATCTAATCACATTCCTTTCAGTTATAGCACAAACTACTGAAAACAAAGAAGCTGTGCAATTAGATAATTTTTTTTTCCCTCAGTGCAAAGAACTGATTATAAAGTGTGAATTTCTACTGTGCGTTTTGGTTTTTGCCTAACTTAATTACTGGTGAATCCAGTTCTCTGTTTAATTTGATCACATTTGACGGAATCAAATGATTTGTATTAATAACAACTTCCACATTTTAAAGCTGATCAATCTTTGCTAATTAGGGTGGGTACTAGTGTAATTCAATCACTGATTATAGAAAGGCACCGGGGATGCTGGTGTGCTGAGTCGCTGAGTAAGAGAGGAGCGCTCGGGAAGAGTCAGAAGGTGACCAGGTGACAGATTTGTTTCTCAGACGTTGTTGCTGGCACTACACCGCTGTGGCTGTCTTCTGCTGTATGAGCTGCAGCACAATGTGCACTCCGCTAACCGCAGGGCGGGAATGATCAAGAGCTTATTTTATTCAAAGTGACTGAAAAATAAAAGATGAGCTTAGAGAATTTGCTTTATGCCATCTCACTGTCTGCTGAGGACACTGCCCAAAGCCATGCTCTGATGGGTCAGCTGGGCCTTTTCGGTGGTGCCACACTCCCGAAACAACTGTCAGCAGTGTCTAGCAACAAGATCTCTATAACCATTATATTAAACTGTACAGTTTTAGCTCTGCGTCCCCCTCCCCCCCCCCAGGAAGAAAAGAGAGCAAGGGTGCTGGGGCTACTTCACTCTACCCTGACCTCTAAAACCACAAGTCTTTGTAATAAAAATGTCTTTCTAAAAGCTTGTGCCTATTGCTACATTAGAAAAAAACAATGAAAACCTACCCATTCAGGGTTTTAAAAAAATGTATTTTGTGTATCAGAGATATAAAGAATTGTCAGTGTTTACCATCTGCATTATAAAATGCCAAATTTAAAATAAGTTGGACAAGTCAAAATGTTTCATTTTATATTGATTCACCATTAAACTGAGCCCAGTATTTCTCTGTTAAGTGTTTTTTTTTAATTTTTTGCTTTTGCTCATTCTTTTGCAATTGAACCACTTTGTTTTCTGTTTTGGAAATGTCTTGGTAAGATTTAAACAACTTCTTATTTCTCAGTAATTTTTTAAAAGATAGGTGTCAACAATAGCATTTCCCTATACATTATTTTGAATTTTTTTCAGAAGGTCATTCATTAAAAAGCGTTAAACTGCTATAGTTCTTCAGCATTAAGTCCAGGCCTACATGTAAACTTGGGACGTAACTTCGTGACCATCCCACATCTCTTAGGACTATTATTAAACACAAAGCCAATGACTACTGCCCATCAGAGCAGAAAAAAATAACACATCCAAAGATACATTAGAGCAAAGAAGTTAAAGCACAACAAAGCAAAAACCATTTTAATAAAACTGACTCATAGAGGAAGAAGACAAAATGTCAAATGGAAAAGAAATTACAGTATTAAAACTCTCACACGCTGAAATTCCCTTCAATGCAAATTGTGTTACTCACTGCGTCAGTTCATCATTATTTCAATACTGCGTTCAAAAGGAAATACAAGTAACATGATATTAATTTGCATTTCACGATGGCTTGGTTTTTTTTTTCCTGTCAGGTACTCTAGATTTAGGAATTTGCTGTTCTGCTGTGACAGAACTCAGATCTGATGGCTTTGAGGTAATAATATAACGTTGTTCATTTTTCCCATGGTGGGTTGGAATGAGGTATTAAGGAAAATATGAAAGAAAAACACCAGTTAGTCTCTGTAAGAAATAGCTTTATGTGAAACATAGTGGGGGGACCGCAGTTAAAGGTGGTTGGTAAGTTTCTATGTTATAATTTTATTATTCTGTGTTTCATAAAAGCATCTACAACTTGGAATGAAGACTTTAAAAGTAAATCCAAGTAAATACAAGTGAGTGCAGGCCTTTCATGTCTGCTAAATCCCTGCTATTTTTAATGTACATTATTTTCTCCTGAGCTGTATTTTATGCCAAAATCTTCTCAAACAGTAGGTTGTCTAAGGAACAAGCTGAGAGTAAAAATTGGTGCAAACCTCTACCAAGAAGAAAAAAACTGATAAGAAACTAGATGTTTTGGAGTTCAAAAGTGTTCTCTAGGGCTTTGGTTGGATTTTGAAAAACAGCTCAGCTGCACAAAGGAGATTTTGGAAGACTAACAGTGAAGATATGAGGCTTTCAGTCCGAACCCTGTAAAAAAGTTTATTGCTCTGGTGGGAGTTCTTATGCTAGAATTAGGCTAGAAAATGGTGTTTAGAGCAGTATTCTCATGAATAGTGAAACTACTTATTTCTTTTGGTCCTTTTAAATAAAATCCAATAAATTTTCAATGGCAAATACATTCTTCTTTCATAGGACCTCTAGTACTTTTGAAATACCTCTCAGAAAGTTTCTCTTGCTGAGATTATTCTTGTTTAGGTCATATGTAAAACAAATCTTCAAGAAAACGAACAGAAAGAGAGAGAAGAGAGAAAACAAACAAAGCATCTAGTGGTGTGAACTTTCTGATAAAGGGTTGTTTGTTTGTTTGTTTGTTTTTTCTCCTTATAATAGTTTCAAATGCCAATTAATCTAAAGCTACCAGAAATTTCCAGGCAGGTGACAGTCCAAGTCCGGTATCATCTCTGTTCCCCAGACAGGTTCATTTGTAACAGTCAAGGAGAGAGCTTACCCTTTTGATGCTGCTCATGTGGTCCAAAGGGAGTTCTCCCTTGGGATTATTAAAAATAATCCTTTTTTCATTCCCTTCTCAGCCTCACTGTAGAGCCTACAAACATGGACCTGCCACCTGACCGATGGCTTCTCTAGCCCAGTGTCCTCACCATCCCCTATAAGCCTCATCAGAGTGAGAATCACGTCTCCTCAGTGTAGGCTTCTACATAGCCGATCAGGAGATAACTTTTTTAAAGGAAATTCTCCTTGTTAGTTATCCATTTTCAAAAAAGTGAAACTATTCTTTAAAAAAAAAAATCCTTTTTGTTTTTATTACTGTAATTCTAGACATTTCTGTTAATTCTGTGGTATGTGCCAGTGCTGGTGTTGCATTATTCCTATCATCCTTCCACTGATCTTGCTATTTCTACCTGTCTGCTAAACTAACATTGCAGAGCAGAACCTCCTCTTCCTAGAAGCTCTTTCCTGCCCTTCCTACAGTTATGTAAACAACAGATGCAAAATCTACCATTCATGTGTACGCTTATTCTTGTATTCCTTCCTTGAGTCTTCTCTTTATTTCCTGGTGAAATTAGTGGCTTTGTATTTTTTTTATATTGCTTTATATTTCTGTTTGCCATTTATGTAAAATTAAAATGTGGTAGTTAATGTGACATTTAAATGGAAGATAGATAAAAAGCCCAGAAGTAACGTCAGAGCTGGAGTCAGGTCTAGGAATTCACTGTGAAAAGTTGCATGTTTCCTCTTTGAACCATGCCTTCTTCTTTCAGCATTCTGAGTATTGTTCTGCCATTTGTCTTCCTTGGTAGTTTGGAAACCGTAGGATAGAATTTAATTCTAGTGAGGAAAACATTGTTACAGATTAACAGGTCAAGGAAAAGAAGAGAACGCTGGGTGGGATGGATGGGTAGGAATTTTTATAGTGTATATTTTTCATTGGAAAAGAGATACCATTAATTCAAAAAGCAATTTTCTATTTAGCTTGTAACTCAAGACACCATTTTTAAGTCTTAAAGTCAGGAAAATGAGAACTTTCTGTTACAAAATGAAAGGTTAATTATATTCCAGGTCACATTTATCTTGGTAGTATAGTTACTGCATGCTTAAAAGAAAAATGGTAAATATCTATGTGAAACATATCTGAATCGTAGTAACAGAAAACTATAAAGTACGAAATTAATTTTATTTGTTCAGTTTTTGTTAGAGTTTGGGATAGCTGATCTCAAACTCTTTTAGGATAGACAATTTTCCCAGCCTTTTTGATTAGGGCATTGTGAATGTCTGAGGGACAAAAAGAACGCTAAACAGATAAAATAATAGGTCAGTTTTTGATGAGCAATCTCTGTGGTAAGAACATTATAAAGTAAGTAACATCATGAAATATTTGTTCTCTGTGTAAAAGGTTTATTAAACTTCCTTAGAGTTTACAAGCAAATATTTGAAAAATTACATTTTTCAGAAAACTTTGGATTAGACTCTGTATCTTAAGTTTTTTTCTGGTGTTCATATAAGAAAAATGTGTTTAAGTAAGTTTATCACAATGAAACATGTTAAAATAGGGTTCAATGTTGTTCCTGGCATGTTGTGCCCTGGCGAGCTCAAAAAATGCAAGGTTTTACCTCATCAAGCAGCCTTTGACCTCTCATTGAATGCTCACGATATATTTGTTAGGGAAAAGAAAATGGCAGGAAAAAACATAAGACACATAAAGTCAATTCACGTTTGAGCATAATATATTCCTTACTTTGTATATTTGCTTTTGGCATGTTCTTTTTCTATTTTGCCTACCAAATCTGAAATACCTGTTGACCCTCCTGCTAGTCTGCAAAGCAGTGGTCTCCAAGAGGTGACTCCACTTCAGTTTTTCTTTGACAAGGTTATAAAAGGTTTCAAAAGTGCTTGCAAATATTTGGAAAGTATGTTTTTTAAAGAAGAAAAATAGAGAACTTTTTTTATAGCTATCATCTATAACTAAAATATATCCCTAAAATCAATCCCTAAAGCAAGCCAATTTTTTTCTCCATTAATCACTTGACAGTGACATTCTATAAATTTGAGACATTAGGAGACTACAAAAAGATGGTAAGTTAAAAAGGGGAATCACACTTTCAGAAAGGGGAATCACACTTTGAGAAAGCTTGAGCTGAACTGTTCAAAATCAGACCAAAAAAGGAAAATACTAATGTTCAAGAATCTCATAGAAACAGACGTACATAATTATAATACTGAGTAAATTAATTCCCTTCTCTACTCCCTATTAATTCCCTTCCAGCTGCTATTCTGTAGGGTGGCTGATTCTTCATCCAGTGTTTGCCAGCGTATACAATCATGTCCATCCCAGCATACATTACAAGATTGCTTTTAACCTCCAGGACAAAACCAGTGCCTGCTTCCTAACATCACGTTAGCAAGGAACTTGGAGCCTTGTTGGTCTTTTTCCTGGGCAACGGGTATTTTGAGCTACTGTTAATTCTTTTTCCTACTTATTCCCATTCTGCAAATCACAACTGCAGAATTGCGGATTTTCTCAGATCCAAACCACTCTGTTTAGTGGTTTACTTGGTCACAAGGGAGGATATTATAACCATTAAATGCTGATCATGTAATCAAGCGATCTGCAGCACCCTCCAAAAATAGGTATCTCTTGCCATATGAAGAAATGGTAATACTAACTTCATGATGTTCCTTTTTAATCACTTCTACAGAGCATTGTGGATTAAAATCCAAATAAATGCCTATCATTACTTTAAAGTGCTGTTGACACAATAAAAATTTCTGTCATGTCTCACACACTTAGAGGGCAAGAAATTATTACATTTAAACTTCTAAAATCCTGAAAACGAAATCTTAAGGCAAGCACAGATTTATTCTCTAAAACTTTCTATCTGGACTGACGTCTTTTCCCACCACTAGTATTGCTCAAATAGTTATGCTCTTTCTTGTGTACTGTGGGAATATCTTCATGGCCACACAGCTTCACTATTCTCTTCTTCTCTGGGCACTCTTTGTACCTCAGTTCAGGCAACACACATGTATGTCTCCAATACAAAGTCAGGGAAAACACTGCTCCTCCCCTGTGTCCTCTGGAACTGGTACTGGGAACAAGAAGAGGTTCAAAGGCTAAGAAGCTGCCAGGTGATGACAGGTTCTTCCTCTCTTGCAGACTTCATATCAGGAAGACAGGCTGTCAGAAAGTGGTAAGTTTAATGCATACAAGCAGTAATAATTCAACAGCCTCTTCTAAGGGATAGCATGAACTAGTTGTGCTTTCCAGCTAGAAAAACTTATGAAGGAATGTGAAAAATACACAAGGAAATACAAAGAAAAGGCAGTCTTCTTTAAACTGATAGTAACATGTATTATAGATGTGTTGCCCTAAGGTGAAACCGTATTGAATGGTGGACTCACCAGAGACAGAATAGAAGACCTTTTGCTGTAGCTGGCGCAAACATATTAAGGAAGTATATGTGGCCTATTTCAGCACTGGCTACTATAAATATAAGGATCTTACCATGAAGATTGACATTATCAAGGATTTAGTGAGCACTGAATAGAATATATATATATGTATGTATATATTTAAAAAAAATAAGACTAAAACCCATCAGCAACTCTGAGTACAGTAGTGAAGGAGCATTAACATTTAAGTTTGAGTAGTTTACGTGGAGGATGTGTAGGCCAAATGTAGTCAGGAATAAGACTGAATTTTAGGACTTTGTCCTAAAAAGCTCATGCATTCTGTACTGGACTTATTCAGCAATGTATGTCAGATTAGTGTTCAGATTTAGGAAAGTTGGGGCTTTGCCCAGAGTACTACTGAAGAGGTATTAGGCAAATTACACTGAGAAATTTCAGCTTGCCTTGCTATAACTTTTCATTTCAGAAATAGATTGTACATAAGCAATTGGTGGATAACCTTAACTTCATGACAGTTTCTCTGCAACTGAGTTAGAGTGTAATAAAAATATTGTTATTTTATTTGAATTTTTATTACATCATTATATAGTTTTAAAAGGAGGAAAAGTGAAATTGGGTCATTATTGATGTTTCAATCACTACTATTTTAATATTAATTCTGAAAATCTTGACCAAATGTAAATAGATTAGGAACATATACAGTATGAAAAGCAAAATACTTGAAAGGATCAAACCATTTCCAGTGCATGCTAAATTTTAAAATAATTGCTCAACATCTTTTTTGGACTGTGGGCCAAATATAGGTACTGACTTGTCTCCAGCATTAAATTATATTTGCGCATCATTAGCATATATGAGCTGCCACAGAACTTCATTGCTTATCTGCCAATTTTGGCAACAGGGCTGCAAAGTCATCTTTATCCAAGAGCATCTTGAGGTAGAAAATGCCTCATTTATCAAAATACTCTTCTCTCAGTTCCTCTCTACCTAACAACTTGCAGCTGTAAACTTATATTTGAGATCCTCTCTAGCGTTCTGTGGACTTCCCTCTCCTTCTGTCTTTCTTATGAGTAACGTACAAAAACTATTTTGATGTAGACTGTTTTCTGCTTGTCACAACACAAATTAGAGTGAGGTCTTTTAGAATTATTCTGATTTTTATAGACACAGTTTACAAAATTCTCCCTCATCTTTGAGACTAAAATCAGGGACACTGATACTTCTTCAGCACTATTCTTAGCAAATCTGAAAAAAAATCCCAGCTGTGACGCAGAGGACTATAATTTTATACAAGAAAAACCACCAGTACCCCAACCATAAGTGAACAAAGGTGGAAGAGGAGACCAAGGATCTTTTATTTCAGGAATCTAAAATTAAAATTACCAGTTGATAATAACTTTTACATGGTCATGTGTGTGTGTGTGCGTACGTGTGTGTATGTGTGTATAAAAATTTCTGCACAGTTATCTAGAGACAAGAAGAAAGGAAACAGTGTGGATACCATGCTTTTAAAGAGAAGAATTTAGACTATTGTCTTAGTATCGTGTTCTCTTTTTTGAGTGAACAGTTTGCCAAACAGCTCTCCATCTTTCTAGGGTCATGGTCTTTGGTCCTGTGCTAATAGACTTTGAATTTCTTCTGTAATACATTTGCAGGCTTTCCCTTTCATATTTTGTTTTGTTGAGCAGCACACTGGAACGGTCTTTCATCCCAGCTAAGAAATGATAAGCTATTTTTTCAGTCACAAAAGCATCTTTAGATCCAGTCAGGAAGAGGAAGTACAGGCATAGACTCACTTTAGAATGGGGAAAAGAAAAAAAAATATAATATGGTTACCAAGAGAAATCCTTAAAAGGAAAACATTTCTTTAAAATCTTTATTTCTTTAATAGCTGCATTATACTGTCATCTTTAATTGCTTGATCATGTACTTTCTCCATCCATGAAAGTGAAAAATACTACAACTCCATCAAATCTCAATGGGTTTACATGAAACCAAGGAATAATATTTCTTAGATGTTTGATCCAAACCGTACAGAATGAAAGTCTGCTGTCATCTAAGGATTTCCCTGAACAGGGATTTATTAATGTTTTTTTTTTAAAGAATGGAAATGTCTAGGCACATGACACTGCCATCACTGTCGTTCCACCCACTTCACAGGAAATGCAAGGTTTATGAGTAGAAATGCATAGAAATTCTGACATCAAAGAGAGAATCTGAGATACTCATTATCCCATACACTTTACAGAAAGGCTTGCATGGTATAAAACTACTTGGTTTTGGCGTAGAAACAAAATGATAGACATTTACTTCTGATAACGTTCATTTCATTCTGTTAAATACCAAATTACCTGATTATTTGTTGGTGCTAAAACTGAGAAAAAACTGATCAAGATAGTTTCATCCTTTATAAAATGTTACTGCTGCTGTAACCATCACAAGGTTAATGAAATGTTGCATCATCTGATGTGTATTACCTTTAAATTGAGAATTTGTTAGAGTTATTCTTACTTGCATTCCCAAGAGCTTCTGGCTAGTGTGTAAGCTCTGTACCTTATGAACACACATGATCGTGTGAACTGAAGGGTATTGTGGAGGACTTTCTCATCCCTTCATCTTCTAGAAGGTATGGGAATCTCATTGCTATTCTTTGCTCTATTGGAGTTCAGTGGTCATTTTCCCTCCTATGTTTTAACTTTTTCTTGATGGTGTGTTTTATTGGTTCTTGCTATCTTTTAAGCAGTTGAGCTGGCCTCTATTCTCTATTCTCTAACTCATGGAAAAGACCCAAAGCTTCATGGTTTTTATTTCCTTTTTTTTTTTTTTTAATAACTATGAGTGAGACACAGTAGGGACTCTGTAGGTGCACAGGATTCATTCCCACTGGCTTGTGTGGTGCTTTTTATATTCACACCAATAAAGGAGCAGGACATTATTTTTGCATGCTTTAACCCATAAAAATGTTGACACTTCTCAAGGGACAAGCCATTTGTCATGGTTTGCGTTGGGCTGGGCATTAAACTTCCTGAAATTACTGAAATTTCACTAAAATTACTGAAAAGAAATTTGGTTCTGTTCTACCTGAAAACAGGACAAAATTGCAGATGGTGAACCGAAAGAAGCAATAGGAGCGGATGCTGTCATAGGGATTTCCGAATGCTCTTTTGATTATCTGCTGTCATTTCCCTCCCCCATATCTAGCTCTGTCCCGCTGGCCTACAACACTTGGTTTGTCTCTCTTTTGTTTATCTCCATCTCCTCTCCCAACTTTTCCATCATTGCGGCAGAAAATGTATGCCCTGTGAGGAACTCCTCTATTCCCACTTTCCCATGTACCTCAGCAAGTCTTATTATTCCCAGGCTGGTGTGCTTCATGATGGGATCTGCCTGGTTTGTGCCCTCGTCCTCCATTACTTTCTAGACCTCTTACATACCCTTATCAGGCACACACAAAGAACCTAAAAATCCACTGCTAACCTCTGGTTTTGCATCTCCTGTTTGATTTTGCAGGAACTGTGTTTTCATTACTCTGTTGTCTTTCCTTTTCTCTCTGAGTTAATTAAAGTTAATTGATTAATTGGTACTCTGCTATAGCAACTACCCAGCTGGAATACTATCAATGTGCAGAGGGATCGTACGTGTAGAGCATATCTAATTTCTTGTCTTATGTAAAAGGGCCAAAATTCCTTTAAATTCACTTTAGCAGGGTATATTTTCCAGAAGAAACAGTTAAGATATAGCACAACGTTAACAAGTCACAGGTTCTAGCCAGCTTTCTGCAGCAGACGGCATTTGAACTTCCGTGTACGGATGTAGCTCTGGCTCTATTGAAACAACTTCAGGAATCAGTCGTCTTCTGTTAAAATGATTTCTCTGCACTCTTGCACTTGGCATAGTCACCAATGCACTTTGCAGAATCTTTGGTGCATCAGCAATTTGCACATTTGGCTGGGGGTGGGAGGGGGGAGTGGAAATAATCCCATAGTAACATTTTGGCTCTTGCTTTCCCAATGAGGCAACAGGGGTTGAGTACTTCCAGAATTCAATGGTGGCAATTGAAGTTATATGTTTAGAGCTCTGCTTTAAGTCTTATTTGCATGCTACAACCAAACCAAATCATTTTTATTATTGGTTTTGTAAGGATTGTGCCTTTTTTTCAGATACGGGGGTTTGCAATTATATGTAGAATCCACTACTTCAGTGACTCTTATTATGGAACATACACATTAGCACACATCCTTATGTACTATATAAGAAAATGTTAAGTCAATCCAAATAAATCTTTAAAAATGCTGAATTTATCAAAAGCATTGTCTTGATTTGAAATATTTCTTATTTCATTTTGTGATCGGTTTCAAAATTGTTCATTCTTCTCCTTATTCAAAAATTTGAAAATACAAATTCCAAATGATATTTCGCCTAGGACAAAAAATTATTTTCTTGTTACTTCTTTTAAGATTTATTTGAGTAATCAAGTAAAAAAAAAATAAATTGCAAAATATTTTCAGGTTATTGAAGTTTCTGTAGAAAAGAGGATTTGCTGTTGTTCAGAATATGGTAGGAGAATATACCTGTTGTCAACTCTGTAAAGTTCTTCCAGTATCTGCCAGAAACAGCACCTGAGTTTGATCATTTTCTCTGAATCTGCACATTAATACATTTGGTTACCATTAGAATAGTTATTATTTGTGCCCAGGGTGTGCTAGAAAATTAATTTCTGAAGGCATGTTTTCCTCATTTTCCCAGAAAATGTGGTACAGTATATGGTATGTCTCTATAACTTATAGGAGCAACCAGATTGATGCAAAAGAAATTTTGAAAATTTTCAATTTATGAATTATTTATTTTAATCAGATATAGATTCACTTACAGTTCCTTTCTGAAACCATAGATTTCTGCCAGATATGTTCCATGTGTATTAAAGGTGTAGTGTCATACCTAACCTTATCCCAAAAGTACATCATACCTATTGTATCGGCAAGGTTGAGTTATGGAAAAATTAGTTCTGTATTAAATACGGAAATTTCACTTCACCTTATGCTAATGTAGTTATTTTTTGGTTAAAATTGTCTATTAACACATTTTTTACCCATTTTGTTTAAGGATTTTTTCTAAAGCTCAAATGAAATATTCAGATTCAAAGGCACGAGTTGACATTTAAGCAAGTAATGATTAGTATTTTTTTCAGATAAGCTGATCACCAAAAGAATTTGACCTTGTCTTTTGAGCAGTGAACATTAATATTTAGGCGTTTATATTTTTCAAGGCCAGTTTCTTGTGAGGAGTACTTGGGAACTTGTAAAATTTACAAGGACATGCAATTTTTCCAGCACAAAGAACTAAAAGCCAGACCTCAATGTTAACATAAATAAAGCTTCTGACATCTAGGCAAATGTAAGATAGATTTGCATACAGATTAAACTTAAAATGAATTCAGTTTATTTATTTAAAGGAAAATGAAATCAATTAAAAGTACAATACAAAAGTGCATCACTGAAAAAACCCAATATTCCTGCTATTTACAGAATCTAATGTGAAAATCACCATTTAGAAGAAAAGGCATATTACTTTCATAGGAAAAAAGTCACCATCACTTACAACCACCACCACCAACAAAATCAGGTAGATCATATATTTAAAATAAATTATATTTCCTTAAAGAGTAATTTAAAAATTTCTAAATCTAGGTAGAAATGCTTAAGCAGTTGCTTAGGCAATGTTTTCTTCAGTTTGTTGGGGTTTTATCATTTTATATTTGGAAGGACATAGTTACACTTTTATTTATTAGGCTTATATAATTTAATTCAGCTATATCTTCACTGCAGACAGCAGAAATCTACTTTCCCTCAGACAACTTTATGTATTATTTGGTGGTGGTTCATGGAATAATAAACACAAAAGGGACTTTAAAAATTTGCATTATTGTCATTAAATGTTTTGCTAGGTTTTGTATTGGACAGTGGCATGTGGAGTAATAAATTAAGATATGATAGATTTGTTGGAAAAGAGAGGCTCAAGCTTGATTGATTTGGGAAGATAATTCTTAGTTGAAAGGCACAGATAATAATTTTACCAGACATTGTTGATTTCATATTCTGAAATGAATTGATCATTGTCTATATACCTGAATATCAGAGAAACATACACACACGTATCTCAGTGATGAGTGTGTGAGGAGTATGCAGCTGGCTGGAATTCCCTTTTTTTCCCTCACCATCACTGCTCCTTGAAAGAATGGAAAGTAATTAATTTGCAGCATAGTCTAGTGGTGTCACCCACAGCAAACAATTCAAGGTAGGGACAAAAAAAGAAAAAGACATATTCAAATCTAGATTTGTTTAACAACAGGTTTTATTTCTGCCTCAATATAACTTTTACTGTAAGAAGCAAGTTTTGTGATGTTTTTCTTTTGGTATGGAAGGTATAGGTAGGGTTCATTTGGCCAAATTTAATGATCTAGAAACAAGATGTAGTCACCTTATGCTCACCGTATAGTCCATGGAAAAGAATGCACCTCTAGAAGGTGGCTCACGCCACTCACAGACAGAAAGGTCAGCAGAGCCGCTGGCTGGTTTTCTCCGTCTCTTTAGTTACAAAGGAAAGCTCAGACCTGGATGGCTTACTTGAAGGGGAGATGACCCTCACTCAGTGCCTCACACGGTGTGTGTGCTTTGGAAGAAGGATGTAACATTTCATTTTATGTGATATTCTGTCCTGTGGGATGGACGCACGTAGATATGTGACTTACCAAACTCATAACAGGGATGCAAAGTAGTTACAATATTATGTTCTGTGATGATACGTGTTGAAAAAATTTATGATAGTCTCCACCTGCTACTACAGAAGAAATTCTCCATTGCTGTTCATACGCTACAGGTCCATGAAGCATGGAAGGAATTATTAATGAAAGAGCACTTTGCTGCATCTTCCACCTCAGAAAAGATGGAGCTTGATGTATTATCCATTAGATGAACCCAAAGTGGTTGCATTTGCTGGTTAAGTTTTTGTGGGCAAAATGTTGACGAAAGAACAAAATCTGTGCTAAAACTAACACAATTTAATAGTTCCTTGGAGCACTTGTGGACTGTTACGTAATTCTGTGTAATTACAGAAATTTTGAAATAAATGTGGTCTGTAAAAGCCCATCTCAAATCAATCACTTACAAAACGGCCAGAGTTATAAAAGATGGCCCGTAAGGGAGACCAATAGGTGGAATATCTACTATCAACTGGAGGGTCACTGAATGCCTTTTTTCTAGTCTCATTATTTTCTCTATATGTTATTTTTTTCAAGGACATGATTTAAACCAGTAAGAAACATTTTATTAAGATATGTTACTTGTTTGGTAGTGAACACACATAGATGGTATCAAAGATCAGCTCTTTTTTTTCTGTAATTAAAGTAAAATAATTGTGAAGTCACAGTCTGTCAACTAACATTCCACTGTTTCCCACTATATTTAATGAATTAATCTTACATAACGACTATTAGGTAGTAATTTGCTTGGATTAACACAAGCATTTAGCATCATGTTAGACACTCTATAGTGCCTTTTCTGGTTTCCAGTTGGCTGCCCAGAAGGTGAGTCCGTAGTCCAATCCAGCCTGGCCTTGAACTCCTCCAGGGGTGGGGCATCCACAGCTTCTCTGGGCAACCTGTTCCAGTCTCTCACTACCCTCACAGGAATGAATTTCTTCCTAATATCTCATCTAAATCTACCCCCTTCCAGTTTAAAACCATTACACCTCATCCTATCACTATACTCCCTGATAAAGAGTCCCTCCCCATCTTTGACGTATGCCCCCTTTAGGTACTGGAAGGCCAGTATAAGGTCTCCTTGGAGCCTTCTCTTCTCCAGGCTGAACAACCCCAACTCTCTTGGTAGATTTTAAAAAAATTAGGTCTTTTAAAAAGGATTTTAGACCAAATAGTGAACAATTTAAGCCTTTAATTCAAACACTAGTTGCTTTAAGGTTAATTTGAAATGTATATACATTCATTAAAATGAAGGTAAGTTGATAGCTGTATTTTCCAGAAGAACTGAAATAGGGTGAACAAATAAGTCCCATTAAACCTTAGTAATTAGGCACTTTGGAAAACAGCCCAGTATCTAACTGTGTTGTAGTCATCTAATTCTCTGCAAAGATATGACCTTCAGATCTCAGGAATTTTCCCAACTTATTTTAAATCATGACAAAAAGCATCATACTAGGTAAGTATCTATCTATTGTGTTTATCTTTTCTTTTTATTTTGAAGTGAGTTTTTTTTTCCAAAAGCTTTAAAAACGCTTGTATTACTTTTATGAGTTAGAAAGTCACGTGCACGTAGATAAATAATCCTCTGGCCCAGAGAGCACATGTCCTTAAAATCATACTTAATTTACTGGTGGAGGTGAGGCTGGAATCAAAGCACTATGAAAATAGAACAAGAATTTACAAATGCAGAATGATGGAAATGTGAAAATGTTGTTGTTGGTAAAAGCTTGCTTTTTTCAGTCCAAACTTACAGAAGCTCATCCCTGATGCCATGCTGAACTATTGCCATATAATGATATGAATAATGATGTGAACACCTTACTTCATTGTCAAATCATAGAATCGCTCAGGAGAGAAGAGACCACAGAAGTCTCTAGCCCAACTTTTGCTCAACGACGAGCTCAAAGCAATGACAATACTGAATTCAGACCAGGTTGCTCAGGGCTTTGTCATGTCAGGGCTTGGAAACCTCCAAGGATGGATATTCCACAGTGTCTCTGGACAACCTGATTCAGTGCTTCATTATCATAACAGGGACAATTTTTAACTTAAATCCAGTTGAAACCTCCCCTGTTTCAGTTTATCCCATTTAGGCATGGTGTGAAAAAAATAAGACTTCATTTCCATGGTTGTTTTTAAAACATAAATATATTTGAAAAATTAGGATTTTTTTTCCCTTTTTTTTTTTCCCCACTCTGCATTATCTCTTAAGTTCAATGTTCTCCCACCTTAGAATGACAGTAAAATGAGGGTTAATAGGAATGAATGTAGTTTATTGATAATTTTCAGCACTGGACTTTCTCAACGCCTACTCGCTGCAAAAAAAAAAACAACACAAAACTGTGATAAAAACTGAGCTTTCCCTGAGATACCAGGGTATGTGAAAAATTGTTGTGTCTTTGTGATATATAATATTACGCCTTTTCCATCAGAAGGACATTTTAATCAATGTATTGTTAAATCTACTGACTTTCCATCTACTCTTCAGAAGGCTAGGCTGGTATGATTTATTCTGCAATGTGCTTGGATGACATTTTGTCAAGATTCACTGGCAAGGCCATTATAATTCAAGTAAAAAAGTACTAAAACCCACATGATTACAATTTTGATAGAGGAATGTCATCTAGATCTGTATGTATTTGAAAAAATCTATACAGTAAGAAAAATAGCATTGATCCTATCTCTTAGCTTAGGGAAGTCGTTGGATTATACTTCTGTGAAGTACAATGCTTTTCTTTCCTCTGCAAAACCACCACCACCAACAACAAAAAAAAAACAGAAGGAAATTAGTCTAGAAATCATATGTCATATAACAGAGTGTGGTAACAGAGGAAGGTGTGGTCTGTGTGAAGGCATGACTCAAGTTTAGAAGGAGACTTTCCTGAGTGCAGAGTGAGTAGAGAGTAATGCTGTTTCATTTGGAGGTCTATTTCTTCCCATGCTCAGGAGTAGACAGTACCTATGATATTACACTTGATCCTGACAATACGTATTGATGTGAAGTGTAATGCAGATGAAACTCTGTGGTAGAGCTGTTAAGCATTGCGCAATTACACTGCCCAGCATGCAAGGTAGAGAGGGTAATGAGTTTGCATTTTACTCTATAGTATTTATGACAGCTACTAAAATAATAAAAAATAAAATAAAAAAAAAGAGCCAAGTCTGCATACCTTATGTAAGGATACAGTTATGATTTCCCTAATATATAGGGAAAGATGCAAAAATCGCACTCCTCAAAATCTCACAAAACTTCATAGCTCTTTATGTTCTAAAAGAGACCAACAGATAGACATGGAAATAGGTAACTAAACACCTACTTGGCTAGGAACCAAAAGAGTCTTGTTCAAAGAAACAGAAGCATCACCACAATAATCCCCGATTTAGTCTTTGACAAGTTGGTATCTCAGCATTCTCTACTGTGTGAGCTATTATGTGCTGACTTCAGCATGGGAAAGGTAAAATTGAGGCACAACTACACATTTCATTACAATCTCTGCTTTTTCAAACTCTCATGAGAAAAGTTAATGGATTCTTAAAAAAAATTTACATATACATATAAATATGTATATATATGTATATATATAACCTACATCTAATAAAAAGGCTAACTTAGAAGAGTCATGCCTTGAATTGTCATGTCGTCATACTACAGCAAAAAGAGAGTGTAGAATATTTTACAGCAAATGGGTCTGGAAACAATTGACTCCCCTGTACTAACAGTACAATTTGATTCAAAACAGCAATAAATTTATTTTCTCAAACAGTCAACTGTTCTTCATGCAGTAGCACAAACCATTTTAACCACCAGGCACAGAGTGGAACAGTGAATAGCTCATGTTAGGAGGGAGATGAGCATTTTTGTCTGATGCTTGTAATCTGAGGCCAAAAAGTAAGGGCGAAGGTTTCACCACTCACGCTTTTAGAACAAACTAGCACTTTCTGAATGTAATAATACAAGAAAAAAGGCAATACATAATTCAGAGTAATATTTTTGGGTAAACTTAAACCATAAGGAGATAAACAGCAAACACAAATTTAACCTTTAAATAATAATGATAATCAGAATTGGAAACACTGAACATAAACAAACCAGTGGGGCCTAGAGCTTGTGGGGTGACATTAAGTTGAAAAGGGCACCATCAGGTTGAAATCATATTTAGAGCTGGACAAAGAATAAAATTGTTTTGCTACAAATGGCTCTTAATATTAACTTAATATTTATCTGTGGTTAAGGAAAATTGTTTCTTTGCATCTTTATGGTTGTTTGAAGTTTCTTCTGTGCATCTGATAATAAAAATGTCTCACCCATCCTTGCCAGTGCTAGATTGGGTGACATTTGTTGCTCCTCCTGTCTCTGTTGCCTGATAATTCAGCAATAACTGGGGAGCTGAAACGTGGGAAGGAGCTGGTCTTAAAAAAGGCTTTAAGGTTAACTGCAAACCAGGGATGAAGACACATGGGAAGAGAAGATAAAGAGGCCAAATACAGGGGACAGAAAATGAGGGAGGAATACAAAAATCAGGAAGTGGAAAATTCAAGGAGTATAGAGAATATATGGGGAGAGGGAAAAAATATGTAAATAAGTGTTGAAAGGTAGCAAAGATGGCAGGTGAAAGAAGGACATATTTTTTGTTTTATTTTGCTGGTCAGCCTTTTTTCTTTCTCTTCGTCCACCTCTAAAACTGCTAAGCTCTCATACCAATAAAAGTGTTAATATTAATAGCTCTTCCAAAAATGATAGGTTTTTGACTCTTCGGCAGTATGTTGGTTAAAAGACAGCAAGTTAGGCTGGGATATTGGTGTAAAGCTTTTAAAGATGGGATTCCAAGATAAAATACAATGTATTTTAGGTGTTTATGATATTACACACAATGCCAGAACTCTTTAAGTACAAATATGGCTGTTGTATACACAGTGCTAATCTTGGAGGATTGTGTTGGGCAGGGATGCTGTCTTGGGAGTCAGCAAGTCCTAAGGAGAATCCTGTATAAAGAAGGAACTAAATGTTGTGTAGTTGGTCCAAAACGCTGAAAAGCAAGAACGTGAAAGGGGACTCTTTTCTCCTTTCTTGCTTCCTCAGAGTATGGCCCCAGCTGTGGGTTGAAGTCCCCCAGGACGCTGTTGCAGTTTTGCCTCTGTATTGTGACCATATTGGCAGTAAGCAGTGAAGGTTAGGGAAGAGGAAACTCCTGGTACTATCCTCAGCCCTGAAAGCTCTTGTGCAAAATGGGTAATGCATCAATGGGTGCTTGTGGTGGATATTTTATTCGATATGTGTTTCGTGCAGAATTCAACTGGCATCTCCAGCATCATTGCAGACTGGCTATGCAACTTGCAGAATTTTTGGTGTATTTCTATTGTATTTCTTTTTCCTACTAATTAGCTTTACATCTTTTGGTATTCAGAAAGACTTGCTATTGTGGTCTATTTGTGCATGGACTTGGAAAAAAAAACAATTAGCATTACATAAGTAGATACTTTCTTATAAACATAGCCTCTGTTTTTCTTTTGTTTAGTATACTGAATAGAGTCCTGAACATATCTGAATCATGTACTAAGCGAAGCAGCAATATGTAGCTCAAGTGTTCTGGAAAGAATACTTAGGATAGTCTGAGGTCAATTCATTTCCTGTCTTTGCTTGAGTGATAAAAATATGAAGAGCTAATGAAGTAAAGAAGTATTTTTAAACTTTCAGGACATACAAAGGCTTTCTAGCAAAAAGACACACAGGAAAACTTAATAGAAAAAAAAAAAAAAACAAACCTGACTTTCCTTTACAATAGTAAATTTTGGGGAAAAAAATGCCTGGCAATTTTACATCAAAATATCATGACCTGAAATATATCAAATTCATCTATAATTGCTTGACTATCACAAGTCACTGAAGCAGAGTGATACTGTTGCTAATGAATAAAAAAATCATTCCCCAAAATAAAGTGTTTAAAATCAAGTTGCAGAAGTTTTAGTAAGTAACTCCAAAATACACTGTGGTCTAGTGATGTGTCCTTTAAAATAGTAGATGCTTAAAAAAATGCTATCTCCAGTGATGACAGTTTTTCATGCTACAATATTTCTAAGTTACTGGAGATAATTTCTGAATTATCATAGAATCATCATAGAATGGTTAGAGTTGGAAGGGACCTCAAAGATCATCTAGTTCCAACCCTCTGCCATGGGCAGGGACACCTCCCACCAGACCAAGTTGCTCAAAGCCCCATCCAGTCTGGCCTTGAACACCTCCAGGCATGGGGCATCCACAGCTTTTCTGGGCAACCTGTGCCAGTGCCTCACCACCCTCAGAGAGAAAAAATTCTTCCTAATAGCTAATCTAAATCTCCCCTCTTCCAGTTTAAAACTGTTAACCCTCATCCTATCACTATACTCCCTGATAAAAAGGTCCCTCCTCATCTTTCCTGTAGGCCCCCTTTAGGTACTGGAAGGCTGCTGTAAGGTCTCCCTGGAGCCTTCTCCAGGCTGAACAACCCCAACTCTCTCAGCCTGTCTTCATTGTTAACATAAAAAAAAAAAACTGTTAATATATTTTATCATCATTAGAATTTTCACCTATCCCTCCCTCAAAGGTTGCATTATTGGTGTTCATTAGTTGAAGTTAATCAACATAAGTAGATGTGGCAATGCTTACCTACCTCAGTTAAGATGAAAACACCAGTAAAGAAAGGTATTTTCATATACAACTCTTTTGTTTTGGGGATAATTTAAGTAATTTTTCTGAATATTTGTAAAAGATTTGTTTATATTCCTCCTAAGATAGTCTATAGCATTCTAATGATTTATTTATGTATATAAATAAAGCATCTTTTCTTATAATGAATCAGCAGCCTAGAATTTGCTTCTGATTTCACAGGACCCTTTTAATAACATTATTCAAAATCCTGTAGAACCTTCCAGAAGGTCAAGTAATCCCCTTTTCTAATTAGTTATCATCTGATTATCATTAGCTTGTAATTAACTGTCACTATCATATATGATCTGCCCTGTGACTGGAGAGGACAGTGGAGCCCACTCTTGTTTCGTGTACACCAGTAGCAGCAATGCCCATTCCCTACAGACTAGCAGAGACGGAGGTGCATGAACTAAATTACAAATCATAGCTGTCAGGTTCCAATTATTTTTTTGGAGTGTGCATAGCTGTGAAGAGGAAATAGGAGTTTGTGTGTTTTATGCGTGTGTTTCTGTTGTTGAAAGTGGATTTTTAAAGTAAGTAATACCGCAAGGACCAGAACACAAAGAATAGTGGCCACCTTCGAATGTGGAAATCCTATCCTGTTCTTTGAGTGTATTTGTTTCAAATGGAAAAACTTGCAGATTGAATTATGAAAATAAGGATTATAAATCTTTGATGTGAGTTGCTCATACTTATTTCCCAGAAGTCATTTACCATAAGTGCATAGTTAAGTGATTATCTCTTACTTGTTATATTTTTGAGAGTTTTTGAATAAGTTAGCTTCCCAGCTGTTTCAAAAATATCCCATCACCTGCAGTTTCTTCCTTGTTGTGCCAAGCTACCTACCTCTGTGCATGTATTCCTTCAGCTACCACTAATAATAATAATAATGAAAAAAATAGTTTAGTGCCTATTGAGGTTTAAAATGCTGAATTACAACATGGCAGGCTACCAATTACTTTCAGATAGACAGTAGATACAAATGCATTCACCACAGCTCTCATTCTGAGCCACAGGTTGAACTTTAGAAAGCAAAATTGTAATCTAAATGCTGAAATTATGTTGGAAGTGAGGAATCAAAGAAATGGTGTTTAATCTTTTCCTTCAGGACACGCTAATCAGTGACTTTTATTAGAAACTTAGCAGCAGATACTTGCAAGTATTAAATATCAAAAATTCCTGTGCTCGAAACTGCTGCAGACAGAACCGAGAAGGTTCAAACCTAACCTTCAAATTCATATTTCATCAATATTTTCTCTGCTTAGTAGTCGTTTTTCTCCTACTGTTAGCTTTGTGATGTTGAAAAACATATTTTGTTCTTGAGTCCTAGAAATAGGACTTGCAATCGTGAGATCTTTTGGTACTCTACCTCAGTGCCATGCAAGCAATCAGACAAAAAATTCGGTCTGCCAAGCAGTAGTCAACAGCCATCGTAGCAGATGATTTTGTGTTGACCAAGACTTCTGGAGTGAAAGCTTGTTTTGTCCTGGGAATGCTGATGTCCTCAACTGAAGATCAACATGATTTAAGCTAAATGTAAGGTAATTTTTTTTATATATAGTGACTTTTATTAGTCTATAAATCATGAGGGGTACAGAATATAACACTTAATATAAAAATATATATACTACATTCAGCAAGGGTAACAGAAGAGGAAGGGATTATGTTTCTTAAATATTTACCTTCTCACTTTACCATCAATAAATCTGTTAGATTGGAATTCTATACATGATTTTTTGAACTTAAAGAAAAAGAATCACTCACTATGACAGTGTGTTTTCAGTTGTTTATTGGGGTTATCTCGTGAGACAGCAATTCTATGGTATTGAAAATACTGTTGGTAAAAGTTACTTCAGAACAGAAAACTGGCATCAAATATAAGCTGTTTCCCTCTAAGTGGAAATTCAGGCTTTCAACTGGAGAAAAAGTTACACAGTTTTGTTGGGGAAGCTAAGTTTTGGCATTATCAAACCTACCACCACTGACATGCTTATGTTTTCCTCTATATTGAAATGTAAACCCACTGAGTTGGCAAAACAACAAACAATTTAAAATACATATTTAGAGCTGGAAAATATGCATTGGCTCTGTCTCAATGCTCTACTATGCTGCTTTAAGCACTTTCATCCAGCCAGCATAAATTAACTCCAAAAAAAGAGGTCACTGACCGTAATATCTACTCTAGGATGGCCTTTGTAAGACCATGTCCAGCAACCTATGGCTACTATTTCTCAAAGACAAAGAGCTTGATGGGTTTGAAAGGAGTATTTACAGAGCCATTTGTGATGTGCAGCTTGAGCACAGCTCGGTGCTAAGTTGGAGCTGGTGAAGAGAATTGGAAAGCTACAGGCCACCTGCCAAATAAACAACGGCCATTTCTTCTGCTGCAGCAGGCACTTAGATGTCCTGTTGGGTTGTCAGGGTTGAGGAAAGAACATCAGTCAGTCTTTACTGAAGATAAAATGAAATATGAATTTTGTTGGAAAATGGTATTTAGCTGAATCAAAGCCAGGAAGAGACCATCCAGGTAACTAGACAGATGGACTTCTTAAATTTATTTTTGAAAGTAAGAAAACCAAAACAAAACAGCAATATAGAAGCCATTCTATAACTATAAACATTTTGAAAACCAAACCTTTTTAGGAGGGTTCTGGAGTGTTTTTTTCCTTGCTATTTGTTTTGCGGTTTTGTTTTTTGTTTATTTTTGGCAGTACTTCGTGTATATATCTGCGGGGAAAAACAGTCCTCCTGTATACTCTTCATATGTTCTTGCATATTCTCAGTAAGAACAGGGGAAGTTAGTTTTTATAGTCTTATCCAATTTTACGCTTTCCTTAAGATTAAAAGGGAAAAAGAAGAAAATGAAAAGAAAACATTTGTGCTGCGCCACTGAAAAGCGGTTGCAAAGAAGCAGTGCATTCAAAAGCAAAAGCAAGGGAAGGAGTGTCAAGCAGAATGTATGGGAAGTTTCACAGGAGTCCATCTTTCAGGAGTGCTCACCCACGCACAGGTAGCAGCGACCTGAGGCCACACAGCGGCCGGTGGGGCTGCTTGGAGGGATTGTGGTCACCATCTGTTGGCTCCCAGGCCGGGCAGCGCTGCACTGCTGAATTAAGAATTTCTAAAAGGCTTTTGATTGGAACGAATTGGTGTACTCTGAGAATGTAAGTGGAAGAGGTGGAAAGGGGAGAATAAGGGAAGGATTCTTACACTGAAGTGTAGACCTGTCTTTGCTAGGTTTTTATCAGCTGGCTGGTTTTCTTGTGTAGTGTAGGATGTTCCTAGTGTTCCTGATATGGATGGTAGGATGGTGCTGACCTCAGCCTAGCTGCCTAAGCATGTAATAAACCTCTTACCTGATTGCATTACTGAACCAAAATTTTGCTTTGTTCTGTGCAGAAATTCTAGGTTTGTTTAAAATATAAATTCTGCAAAACATGTTTATGTTACCCATGTCTCACTACGTTCCAGTATGAACAAAGTGGAATTCAAGTAGTAGTCTTACTTTGTATTCATTTTGCTCATGATAGTTTTCCACACTTGGGTCATAATTGAAGTCTTAACCAAAACCATTCTTTTATGTATAGCTTGTCACTTATGAATGTGTATGTGTTTTGCTCACCTAATCTAGCTTACATTTTAGTATATTTGAGAATGGTATCTTCTTGAGAATGCCAAGTGGTTTGTTTCCATAAAACCTTAAATGAATTTAGATTTTCAGGTATCATTATCATTTAACGGTGACTAAGACATATATACTTGTGTGTTTATGTAAATGAAACAAGCAGCAGTAGCCTGTGTATGTATACGTATATGTATATTATATGTATAATAAACATCTGAGTAGAGAAGACTTTCAGAAAACATAAGGTTCTCTACAGATTATAATTTCACTGCCTATAATGAAAACATTGCATTGATGGCTTTTTTAATAAGTATGTATTGCTGCTTCTTCAAATTGTTAAAACAGAAAGGAATGGTATGTCTTGGATTACCACAAATAGGGTAAAGAGCACATTGAAGTCATACCTTCAAACACAATCTCCACAGCAATGCATCAGACAACTTATATAAGCACCACATATATTGTAAAACATAATCAGAGAAACAACAAGGTAAATGAGATGTTTGCATTATCTGATTAAAGTTGTATGTTGTTTCTAATTAAAGAATGGGCTCTTATTCCAAGAGAACAATAGACAAAGCTGGAAATTCCTACCTGAAAAGGGAAATTTCACAATAAACTTATAAACTTTTTGGCTGTTTTTGAAGTCTAGAATCAATGGAATAAGTATATTTTCTTTCATTCTACCTATAGATTATATTTAAAAAAAAAAAAAACAAACATTTTTGAGCAAGAAAAACGCACATGTATCTTTTAAAATACTTGCCTAGATTATCAGTTGTAGACATGACTATATAATAAAACAGGAAAGTCATAAACAACTCTGCTGCATGTCTTGTCAGGATTTAGGACAAAATCTGCTATAGGAAGCTGGAAGAATCTCCTTGACATTCATGGTTGTTATTTTGGAGCAGTAATATTTTGCCAGAAGGGAAAATGCTTTGCTTCAATTCAGTGTCAGGTTTTGCAGCTGAATCCAAAACTGTCTTATGACTGGAAGATTTTGTTTTTCTCAGTTATTTTCCTGACACTTGGAATTTCAGTATTTGATATAACAAGGATATGAATTCCTCATTAAGGTTCAGAACTGAATTCTATAAGCATACCACCTGTTATTGTCAAACTACCTAGTGGTTCCTAATGATAGGAAAATGTCCCTCAAACCAAGGAGAAAATTCCTAAGAATAATTATATTTGTATAAAGTTGAATTGCACTGTAGTGTATATACAATGTGTGTGTATATATATTACATACATATATGTTTGATATATATATGCCTTCATATATATGTATAAAACATATGTATTAGTAAATGCATGGTAACATTTGAAAATGAGACAGCCCTAAAGATTGAATTAAATACAGTATCTTAAGAAAAAAAAAAAAGAAGGGAATAAAGCAAGGGTGATGATACATTTGTAAAGGTCAAGATACAGGAAGCAATCCTGGAAACAGAGATTGGGAAATGGCATTGCAATAGCATAATATTGTATGAGATTAGCCATACCAGGTCAGAAAAAAATTACATGTACTTCAGTATCTTAATTTTGACATCAGTCTGTAGCAGACAAGGAAGAGGCAATGGGCAACCATATTAATATATTTTTTCAGGTATAGTCATACTTTCCATTAGTGAGCTGTTATTGTCTTGAATCATTCTTTATGATTTTTTTCTCGCATGAATTAGTAGAAATGTTTTGAGCCTATGCAAACTGAGGTAATCATTTACCTGCATGCAGAGAGTTTGACTGAGCAGAGTGATAGCATATCTCCTGCTTTGAACTTCCAGCCTGATTTTTCCAGTCCTTTAATTCCATATTTGTTATATAATAAACAACAAACACTCATTCCTTATTCATCCTCTTTTTGGCAACAATGATTTTACAGACTTCTCTTACATGCCTGAGGTTTAAAGGTCAGTTCTGATATGGAAGTGTTTGTATGTCTTTGAGAATCCTTGCTGCCCTTCTTTGTTTTCAAATATTGTTATCCTTTTGGGGATATACGGACCAGAACTATTTTATTCTCTCTTCCTTTCCTTATAATTCTTAAATATTTCGATTTTATTTTTCACTCTTTGCTTTTTTTACTCTTTAGTGAATATTTTCATAGAACTTTTCATTATAATTGCAAGATCTTTGCCTAAGTAGTATGGTTAACAATTGCTAGTTATTAATTACCAGCAGTAACTCCTCTTCGGTGTTTACATGAAAAAAATCAGGATTTTTTTCTCCAGTATGCATTATTCTATTATTTTCACTATTGGTCTAACTATCGTACTATCAACTATTATTACATTACTCTTCTGCACCTTTTCATGCTTTTTTCAACGTTCTCACTACTCATTTAATAAAAAATTATTCTTGCTCAGTTATGGTTTTAGTATGTGCTTCAGAATTTAAAAATAAAAAGAAACAGGGGCATTTCTGTTCAGTGTTTTAACTCTGTAGTTGGCAAATTTTTAGTGTGGTCAGTGAAGCAACACGGCATATTGTATCCCACTTCCTAGAAGATAACCGTCTACAAAATAGTAATCCTCACCACCGTTGGCTACCCTTATAAGTATAAAATCATATGGTAAAATAACTAAAGGATAGTAAGTAATTCTCCATATTTTAAAGGAAATGGAAAGCAGACAAGACCAGTCCATCTCATCTAGTGTTTTCTTTCTGGTACCGTTGGAGATTATATGTTTTAGAGTGTACTGTAGCAGGCATATTCACAAAAACCCATTTGGAGAGTGTATTTCTTTTTATATTTGTCACACTATACAGCTTAAAACAAGAAGCTTCAATCCTTCATCCTTCAAGTCATTACCAGTGCTCTTCAGGGCACAAGGTAATCTTTAACTGACAAGAGCACAAAGATAAGTTTTAAGGAGGCAGATTACTCCATCATTTTCCACCATGGGTATGTTGCATTTTCTCTGATGTATGTGGCCCTGGCCAGTGTTAAAGACAGAGTGCTGAACTAATCACAGGTCTGCTCCAGCACAGCAGTTCCGTTAAGATGGCAGATGATCTAGTGTGTGCAGAGCATTTCCTGTCTATAGTGTGTAAGAATTTAATTCCAACTGAAAATACATGGTAATGCATATCAAAAAGCCAATTGACTGTACTTGAAAGTCATTTTATGCCTTATAGAGTGATATAATACTGGATTTCATACCCTTGATGCAAGCTTTGCAAGTATTGATTTTTATTTTTTTTTTGCTGGAAGTCAAGTTTGTTGTTTCTTCTATTTTCACACAACTTCATTATGAGAAAAAGCTTTACAGTTATTATTATACATATTTTCCTTGTATGTGTGGAATGGAGGAGACAACTGCAGACTGGAATTGCAGATTGCCATCACTGTTTCTTTAATTTAAAAGTGCCAGTCTAATAAGTGAAAGTAATAATTGTTCTTTGCCTACAAAACATTTTCCACAAGCAAAAATTGTGACAGTTCAATTTCCGGCTCCATCTTGAGTATATCTCTGTTCTAGGTTCAGTAAATCATTTAGCACCTGCTTGCTAAAATGGGGACACTGATATCTTCCTAACTCACAGAGGTGGTGTGATAGATACACTAAAGCTACTAACCACACTACTGATCCTCTGGTTAAAGATCTGAGACCAGTGACCATCGTAATCCAGCGTGATTTTCTCAAAGTCCTCAACTGTCCTTTATTTAAACTGCTTCAGAAGAGACATTGATCCACCAGAAAAGTCAAATATATATTGATAACTCGCATGTATTTGGGGCTGTACTATGAATCAGATTCAAAGTGTTTGAAATGATCTTGACTCCTCTGTTGACTTTTTAAGTTGTTTTATAGTATTCATAGTCTTATAGAGTTAAGTCCAGAAAAGACCATTAGGTCACTTTATCTCACTGCCTATATATCATATATCAAGATTCTACTTCAGGAAAACCTTTAATTTTTGTCCAACTACAGGAGCACTCATGCGTTGGCTAGCACACATTTTCCAAAAAGATTCTAGTTTGAATTTTAAGCTACCAGGAGAGAATTTACCATTTTCCATGGAATTTATGTGAATTACAGGAGCTCGAGGGAGGATTTTTCAATTCAATTTCAAAAATTTTTCTTTTTTTTTTTTTTTTTTTTTTACACAGTGTGACAACACTTCAGCCATACTGCAATTTTTGTGGGAGGAAAAGGGGGTTGACATGGATACCATTTCTTTAAAATGTGCAGAGTGACCAATGAATAGGAGGGAGTACCATGCAAGATATAGTCCCAGCTTTAAATGGCAACATGTCTACATTCAAAACAACATGAGACACATAGGGTTATATTTGTAAGGAATAGGAATTAAAAAAAAAAAAAAAAAGTCCATCAGCTCAGTTTATCTTTCTCTAGAAAACCATTTGTAATACTTACATAACTTCCAATGCTTTCCTTCTGTCTGAATTGGAAAATACAGGTAATGTGTACCTGACCGAGATATTTTCTTTCCTTTTGCTTTTGACTATTCCACTGTTTTTTTTCTCATATATATATTTCAAAACATGTTGTGCCAGAGCTCTGCAAAGTAGCTTCATACCTCTTGTATATTAATCTGCAGTTAATTAAATTTTGTGTCTTTATATTAATGAAAGTTGACAATAAGTTAGGGCAGGGTGGTGCAGTTCAATTCTGGGTTGAACTTCTGGGACTATTGACCCCTTTTTCAAAGCTGTGTGGATTCAGGGAAATTATCAGCTTATTTCTACATAGATTTTCACCTAATTGCCACATCACAGATTTTTAAATCTGCAAATTATCTTGAATATTAGATAATTCGGGAATTTGAACAAATGCCATTTCCGGATATCATTGCCATACAGAATTAAGTATGCTTGTGAAGGACAATACTAGTCTCCCGTAAATAAGTTACATCTTTCTTGATAATTTGTATGGTGTGACCTAGAAAATTAATGCTCATATAATTCTAAACTGTGATTTTTTTTTCTGCTAGAAAACCCCTTATGCTCAGAGGTGACTGTCTTCATTTTTTGATTACACACTCTCTTAATTATTGTTTTAAGAGTGCATTCTTATGTAACGCACTTTCACTAGGCTTATCTCTGTGTTCTCTAGTTTTCAAAGTTTCTTGTGATTCCACCAAAGACACAAATCTCCGGATTTAGTTCTTCTGTATAGAGTACAGAGAAAAAAAGCATACCCAGCTTGGATACAAGTTCACGATTTTGCACCAAAAGGTAGCCTAACTGTCAAAGGCTGGTTTGAAGTCTTGTTAACCAAAATAGTGCGCACAGAATACCAAAAATTGTATAAATGCCCTTGTTGGTGAAGAAATACACCCAACTTCTGCTCTCACCTGCATGTGTGCAAGGTCGGAACGTATCTGTCTATAAAATTTCTGTAAAAAAGGGGTCTCTGCAGTAATGTTCTTCAATGCAGAGAGCAGATTAAGCAGCACAGCTCAAGTAAGAAACACATCAGATGAAGTTAAAAAAAAACAACCCTGGCATATAATAAAATAAAAATAAAATTTGGTCATGCTGCTTCAGTCCTAATTTTTTTAGAAGTGCTTACCAGAATTCTGGGGGCTCTTTACAGCTCGTGCATTAAAGCCCACAGTCAGATCTGCAGGGATACTTTCTTTGACAATACGTTGTTGAGGACACAGACTGTAATCCATTGTTTTCTAAAATCTCAGACTTTCTAGCAAGTATAATTCTCCAGATTCATCCCAAGTGAGACATTTTCAGCATTAGTGGGTCAAATCCTTATTTGGTTTAAAGGCGGTGCTCCTGTGACATCATCTAGAGTTCTAAAGAATTCCGTCTGTAGACCTGTGTAGACAAATATTGAAATACTTTCTCTCTTCTAATTGCCATTGGTTTAAGGAATGACTGACTTTTAAACAGTTTAGTGTCCTTTCATGCTCAAGAGTCATTTCTCTCAATATCTTCCACAGAATGGTATGTAGGTTTGTTAGTTTTACATTTGTGTGGTGGTTCTGGGGAGCTATGCAGAATGCATTCTTCCTCCCGATTCTTCCTTACTTTATCAGGGCATACCAAGGTTTTCAAACATTGATGTTATTTTTCTTTTTTTATGTTTATTACTGAAACTCATGCACTTGGAGACTCTGCAAAGCTTCACATTAATTGTATTCATCTGTTTTGAAAACTCTTGTATTTTAATGTATACTTCAGTTCTTTTTCAAGGATTTTCTAGGAACTATGAATTCTTTTTGATGATTCTTCATGACCATTCATGTGCTTTCCAGCTTGCCCTCTTGGATGAATATATACTGTGACTACATAAGTTTGTGTGTCAATATACAAACATATGTATGTATATGCACAAGTATATGAGTGTATGCATATTACGGTATGTATACAAACTCATGCATATGTTCATAACCTATTTAGAATATGCATTTGTGGATATTCATAGTAGCATACTTAGGAGTATAACGAGGCACATGGACCCTAGCTGCCAGGCTGACTAGCTCTGTAAAACTATCATGGAGCATACTTTTCTTTCTATGCTCTTTTCAAGGACTGCAGCTCCTCATGACACTTTCTGAAGTCAATTGTATAGTAGTATCTGTTCATCACTGTGATAAAACATTTTTTGTCTTCTGCAAATTGAAGTTCATTACATTAGTGCTGATGTTCTCTCAGCAGGTGGTCGATGTCAATTATTTTTTGCTTCTGTGTAATGAAAGCTGCTACATACTCATTTCAATTCTGTTACAGAGCTCTGAAGTTCTGACAAGCTGTGAGCAGTTCTTCAATCAGGTAAACTTATGAACAGCTTCATACTAGTTGGAATCATCGTGTCCTGACTAACCTGGATTTCTCACAACTTGTCTCTATGTTTTCCTCATACACAGTGGCTAGGTTGTCCTTTTCCTTTCTCAATTTTTAGAGCTTGTTGCAGAAGACAGACAGCCAAACCTCACTTGTTCACTTGCAACAACTGTTTCCAAATGTTGGACGAGCTCATTTTATTTTAAGGGGTACAGGCACAAGATAATTCGCATTGATCTGAGACTTGGACCATGTCCACATGAGCAACCTGCCTTGCCCTTGTCCAAGTCAGCATGAAGTCGCTAGTCCTAAGTTCTTCTCCTCTGGGAATTATAGCCCTGCTCTCAAGACTAGTGTCCTGGCTGCCCACATCAGTGAGATGGACACAAAACAACCTGGTTTAAATCTTGAATAAAGTGCTTCTTAATCATACTGTACTCAGATGAAAAAAACCAAACCAGAATGTGATGTTACATTAAAAATCTCTTTTAACTCTTCCACCTGCTGCTGTGCTCAAATTCCCAATTTCGCTTCTAGGAGTTTGCCATAACTTTGATATATTTTGTACATATTTATTTATAGATGTATATTTATATATCTTGTCTCTAACACTGAATCAAGTGAAAACTACTTTTAGTTGCTTAGTTTTTTTTTTTTTTTTCTAAAAATATAAAGATTTTCTTCTTCCAAACTATTTTTTTATCTTATGACTCATTAGAGGGACAATAACTCATTGTGTGCTCATATTACACTGGCAGCTAAATATGTTGAGAAAGATCAGAGTCATGCCCATGTAAGTCTCCCTTAGTGCCTACCTGAGCATTCCCTTTACTATGTGCACATACATTGCCAGTGACCACTGCGGATGTAGCATCAAAAAATTGAAACACAAGGCATAAAGAAAAAAAGGCTTGAAAAGATTCATTTCATGTTCTTCTAGATAATGTCATCAAAATTAATTTTTATGATGGAAAGCAGGAAGAGTACCGTGGCTGTGGAGCTGTCACTCTTTAGCAGCAGCGGTTATTTGGACTTAAGCAGTACTGTCTGCGATAGGTAGGTAGAAATTTGTCGTCAGCAATATAAAAACATCTGTCATACTGACAAGTTTGATGAGAGAGAACCATGGAAGAAGATATTGCAATTTTGAGATACAATTAGTCCTCTGGAAAAGAAGTTTTAAGAGTTGTACAGCTTGTTCATTAAAACACAGAATCACAGACGCACAGACTGGCTGAGGCAGGAAAGCACCTCTAGAGATCTTCTGGTCCAATCCTCTGCTCAGAGCAGGGTTAGGGAGAGCAGGTTGCTCAGGGCCATGTCCAGTTGAGCTTTGAATATCTTGAAGGATGGAGACTCCACAGCCTCTCTGGGCAACCTTCTCCAGTGCTGGACCACCCTGACAGTAAAACAGTGTTTTCATATGTTTAAATGGAATTTCCTGTGTTTCAGTTTGTGGCTACTGCCTCTTGTCCTGTCACTGGGCACCACTGGGAGGAGTTAGGCTCCATCCTCTTTACTTCTCCCATCAGATATTTATGATCCCACTGAGCCTTCTGTTCTCCAGGCTGAGCAGTCCCAGCTCTCTCAGCCTGTTCTTGTATGTGAGATGCTCCAATCGCTGTATCCCTTTGCTGGACTCACTCCAGTATGTCCAGGTGTCTTTTGTACTGGGGAGCCCCACACTGGACCCAGCACTGCAGATAAGTCTTGCCAGTGCTAAGCAGAGAGGAAGGATCACCTCCCTCAACCTGCTGCTGATGCTCTGCCTAATGCAGCCCAGGATACCATTAGCCGCCTTTGCTGCAAGGGCACACTGCTGGCTCATGTCCAGCTTGGTGTCCACTGAGACCTCACGGGCCTTCCCTGCCAAGCTGCTTTCCAGACAGGACATATAGTGGGACCTGGGGTTATTCCTCCCCATGGTCAGAACGTGGCATTTCCCTTTGTTGAGCTCCATGAAGCTCTTGTTGGCCCCTTTCTCCAGCCTGTTGAGGTCCTCCTGAATAGCAGCACACCAACTGGACGCATCAGCCACTCTTCCAAGTTTTGTATCTTCTGTAAAGTTCCTGAGAGTGAGCTGTGTCCCATCAACCAGATCATTAATGGTAATGCTGAACAGTATAGGCAAGTATATTTTCCTGAGAGAAGACCTGTGTGACATTGTAGAACCAACATTCATTGCCTATGAAAAAAATAATATTCAGACTATTTTATTACAAAAAGTCAGCCTGTCATCTTGCTTATCAGATTCAAATGCTTCCATGAGTTTTTTTGAGTTGTCTTTGCCATTTCTGCCAATTTTAGGCTCATCTTTTTTAAGCTCTTCTTCCACATGGTTGAAAAAAAATACTGTCCAAAAATCACAAACTGGTAATTTTTTAAACTAATTGTCATAATATTGATCTTAAACTATGGAAATTTTAAATAATATTGTTCATGCTCTTTGTGTTGGACTTTGTTTTGAGCTTCTAGGATTTATGAGTTTTGTATTTCAAACTTTTACCCAAAGCTATAAAAATTAGAAATTTAGCTTTGAAAATAGAAGCTCAGATTCTCATAGTTTCTATTTCTGCATTTGGAGTTTTTTTAAGAAAAAAATGTATAAAAAAAAGAGCTCTTGTAAAATGATAATTTTCATTGGAACATCACTGGAACAAGTAAAAACAATTACCTTTGTTCGCGGTTGTTTTTATGTAGGATTCCCTTTTTTTCCCTGGTTCTAGACTGCACTGATTGATTTTAGGGTTTTGTTTCTTCTTGTTTTCTTCCTTCCCCTTTAACTCAGCAGCATACCACAGTCAATGAGGTTTCACTAGGTGGTCATCTAAAAAGTACATTGTTGTCAAATGATAAAGAGATAGGTTATTATAGTTTATGTTATGTTTAACTTCCTTTTCAGAGCTCAGTTGTCACCCTATTTTTAGTTCAGAATGCTTTTATATTTACTTTGCTCAGTTCTGCAAAGTGATGTAGGCGTTTTGATGAAGTGATGAGTTCCCTGAGGACCCAGGAGGAAGGAGCATTTAGCATTTATTGGATCAGCTGTCTTTTTCCACCATTTATAAATGTGCATTAGTACTGTTCTGCTGTATCTTTCCAAGTGCAATGAGCCAGTTTGACTTTTTGTGTATTGTTGTGTTAGGTGATTATGTATTTGTGAGGCTTCTTTGCACTATGACACTTTTTCTCACAGTCCTCGCTCTTATTTTATCATCAGCTGTGCTGTCATGTAGAAAGCAAATATATATGCCCAGAGGCCGAATTTCAATGATGTTTCAGTAGTGAAACTTCTTTGTGCTACCTGCTAGAGCTCTTGCACCAGACTAAAATTCAGCTGCTATCTTCTCGAATGGCTTTTCTTGCTCTTGTTCATAATGTACACTTGGAAATCAAACATTAGCAAAGATTTCTCCATCTGTCAAAGATGACAATGTTCTAGGTGATCAGATAATAATGAGGAGAGGGACAACAGAAGTAAAAGGAAATATTATATATATCTGTAAATAATGCTAATTCAGCATCAGAAAAGGTTTTAGTACCAAGCTTCAAGTAAGCCCTGCTCCTTGTGATGCCCACATGAGCCTGTTTTTACAGGAACTATTGTTTCATCTGCATCTATTATCCAAGTACACAATGTATTGCTGTTGTACTATATTTATGACTTACAGCCAGGCAAGGTACAACTGCTTACGGTAGCAAATCATAGAACTTGCCACTGTAATGCTTCACATATACTTGTTAACTGCAGATCTGCAAGTATACTTCAATCAGCGTACAGGCAATCAGTATTTAGGCTTTCCATTGGCATCCAAAAGAAAAGACACTCGGATGATCTTGCTTCTTCAGGACAAGAGGACATTCAGGGTAATCAAGTCCAATTCTTTTGAACTCTGGGGTATCACACCTTTTCCAGTTGGTAAAGCTCCACCTTAGTTTTATCATCTACCTGCCCTATTAAAAGACTCATCCAAAATTGCCCTTCTGTCTTCCTGGCTATTTGCACCCATTTATTTTTGTGCCAGTCTGGTCCTTTAGCTTAAGCAGCAGCTTTTGCTTCCTGTTCTTTGCTCTTCCTTTTTTGTCACCCCTTCTCCTTCCCACTCCCTGTCAGAGGGAAATGTCACAAGCCATCTTTCCCTATTGGTTTTGTAGCTTAAGCTAGCCACACATAAGTCTTCTAGCTACATTATTATCCTTCTTTCATTTACTAGGGTTTCCTGTTTCTTTAATCACCCTACAGGTCTTCCTCTGTACTGTGCCAGTGGCTGTGCACACACACAGACAGAGAAGTACAGACAGTAATATCATTACTAATATCAATTTTTATATGTTCAAGTTCTTAAAAGACCTGTAGGCTAACAGTTAGGTTCCTGACCTAAGAAGATGAACAGCGTAGAGGAAAAAAGAAGAGAGGAAGGGACTCACATTTGTACACTTCATGAATATCTTTGCTCAAATTACCTGCAATTATTAAAAACTTGTAATCAAATGAAGTACCAGTTAAACCCAGCATAGCCCACTGTAGCCATTTAGCTCTGTTTTCATAGACATAGTACCAGTATTTCTTTTTTTTTTTTTTCCTGGAAATTAAGTGGTGGTCACTCAGCATTTGTCTGTAAAGTTTAAAAGAAATTTTCAAAAGATGCCAAGGGAAATACACGCCCCTATTTCCATGTAAATCCCAACTTTATCCCTGCTTGCATCTAATCCCTAGTTCAGCTTGCTTTCCTCCCCTTCCGCCTATAAATTGTCATGGGAGACTGGCCTCTGTCATAGTCCGTGCAATGAGAAAGGCCTGTGGGGCTTGTATAATAATTGTGCTTCCAAGTAGTTTGTAGGTTTAAGTTTTGGATTAAACCTCGGGAATACCATTCAGCAATGAAAACTGAAAGATCTATTATGAAGGCTGTATATAAATAGTGCTGGCTTCGTAAAGGAAAAAAACTGAGCTACTTTCATCAAACTGTGTAGGGCAATGTTTATTGGGTTGTGATTTCTGGATCAGTGGTAGTCCATGAGCTTTCAGAAGGAATGCAGCAAAATGCCTTTTTTTTTTTTTTTGCAAGTACATAATATATGTTTATGAAGACAGATAAATAAAGCAAACAGAGTGATATGGAAGAAATACAGGAACACTGAAAATGTAACCTATATTCAGCGCAGCAGGAATTAAAGCTGTTCGTGGCATTATTTCATGTTATGGATGGATGTTTGTATGTGTGTATGTTTGCACATGTGCACATCTGCATGCATGTACTATATATCTGTGTGTGTACATGTTTCTATATTTAAACTAGGTATCCCTTGAATTTGAAAAGAGTGAAAATAAGCTAGATGTTCCTAATTATTCCTTCCATCTCTTATCATGACACACAAGTGCTGTAATGAGGAAACTTGAGAACTGTGCATGCCACCAGCAATATCAATGCCAAGGAATTCATATAGCTTCTCTGAGTCGTCATCACTTCACCAGGTCAAAAACTGGTTCAAGAGTACTGATTCTCTTGAATGGTGGTAGATGTGAGAGAATACATTTCCAGGCACAGTGCTCATTCTTGCTTTTTCCTTTTAGAAAGTTAGAACCAAAGATATTCCTGCATTCCCAAACGACATCTTTTTGGGCCAGGTTTGAAACGTGTTGACAGCCATTATGAACAATGATTTCTCCTCATTTATAGGTCACAAATAATTGATAAACTTTACCCACAAAGCTATTTTTTCCAACTTGATAAAGGGAGCCTGTGTAAGTGTCTTTCAGTTTTACTGAAACATATTTATTTTGTCTTTTGGAGAAAGAGACATTTCAGAAGTGTATCTGTTTATGAGGCTCCATTAAGCCCATAACACATTAAAAAGTACTCTAGCTTTCTTCTTCCCTTCACTCCACCCTCTAACTCAAATGAGTAAAATACATTCTCTTGGACTTTTTCTTTGCCCTTCTGTTTTACGGCTTGAGTATATTCCTCTAAGTATTAAAATTCTAAGAAGAAATTTTATGCAAATTCTTAGGGGAAAACGCCACACAATAATGATAACATTCACCTTTAATTGTTAATATATCCTTTTATACTTTTATTTGTAATATCTATCCACCCTATGTACATTGCAGTGTTTGTGCAATAGAGTTATGTTCAGAATTATATTGAGAGTTTTGTGGTTTTTTTTAAAAAACTAAATGCCTGAAATCTCAAAATAATAAACAGAGTTAACAAAGGTTAGGAGAATTCATATATTAAATATGTTCAGATGCATCAAAAATTGTAATTGAAAGTTGCTACTATCTGTTTGCAATCCTATCATCATCTGAAATCCAATATGTTTCTGAGCCGTGCTACAAAAATCGTCATCGCAGGTGTTTCTATTCAGTGCCCTCGTGGAATTATCAGTAGTGGACTGCAAGGCGTTTAGATGAACCATCTTTTGTTCCTTATGTATGGAAGCTGGAGGTAGAATTGAATCTCTGATATGTGGCTTGCAGAGTAAATATGTAAGACTACAGGCCTGTTACTGTTGTGAAAAGTCTTTTGCTGATAAATATAAAAACTTGCTTCCTGATTCTAACAATCCAGTACATTTTATGAGCAGTAAATTCATTTGGAATAAAGTTACAAATTTTTACCAAATGCTTTACATCGTGTCTGTGGGACTAGCAATTTTCATCTTGCATTAAATAGTTTTATAACTAATACTATGTAAAGTGACATAGAAATAAAAGGTGAAATAAAAATGTCAATTTTTATATTTTCTAAAATACATCTCCTGAGGAACGCAGTCATTCTTGATAAAGTCATCAGTAAACTATTTCAGAATATACAACAAAGGTGTAGTCTCTTACCATACTGATCCATATACACTAGTGTCATCAACATTGTATTGGCAATACAGATGGAAGGAAGAAAATACGTTTCTCTAAAAAATAACAGAAGTTTGACTTGATCATTCTTCACCTGCAAATATATAGGTTATATCAGTATGGGCCCTTTCCAATCCAAATAAGAGTATATGAAATTGCTTATGTGAATACTAAATTTATAAGCATAAGGTTAGTAATAAACCAGAACATGTATCAATTGCTTAAAGGAACTAGATGCCTTTATATGTTAAAGCTTTTATAGACTAAGCTCTCATGCCTCCGTGTAGTGTAGATTAAGACAAGTGCCCGTAAATCTGGACTTCAGAAAGGGCAGGGCATGAGCTTTTATGTATAAAGCTGATACTGTTGTTTTAATGAGAAAACTCTGGAACGGAAAGACAGGAATAGGCTTGAGGGACTGAGCAGTATGCAGAAGAGTTTAAGTACAGTTCTTGGAACACAGCCGATAATTTGAAATCTGTGAAAGTTAGTGATCATTGTCTGGGTTCAAACTGTCATCTAAGCTCTGATGAAGCAGAAGCACTTCCACTAGTCATGGCATAAGAGGACTATTTGACTAATGCAGGGCATTGCTAATGTAGTAACATAGTCAGTTGTCCCTCTGTTGTCCCAGAAACTTTGTAAAATCACCATTCTTGGACTTACTTGAGTCTCAACTGGACAAGCCAAAAGCAACCTGGTCTACCTTGAAATTAGCCCTGCCTTCAGGGAAGGTTGTACCAGCTGATCTTCTGACATCCAGGTGATCTTCTCACATAAATTACTCAATGTATCAAAATTATCTCTAATACCTTCACTGCTAAGAAAGTATAAGGAAAATAAGACGAGTGGAAAACTGGAAGAGGAGTCAGAGGTGATTCCTTTGAAGAAAGAGAAAACCTCACAGTGGATACTTCTGCATAATGTGTCCATAGGAGAAAATTCCTCTTAAACCTATTCATCAGGGCAATATCTTCAATAGCATATAAGTGATTTATTAGACTACCTCCCATTATAAACAGGATTTTAGTATTTGGCTGCCATTTTCTAACTGGAATTTAGACTCTTAAGAATGAGGTTAGTAAGATTATTTAAGTGCTTAATGATGAGCATATGGACTCCCAAAAATTCAAACTCTACAAGGCATTAAGCTGGTTTGAAAAATTCTTCATGTTGTGTCAACAGAGAATATTCTTGCCTGTTCCTCTGGCCTGTAACCAAACATAAGAACTGAAAATGCCCGGTCTTCCTAAGCCTAACTAAAATAAATAGAAACCCTTTGGAGACACTTCTCAAATTAAAATTAAATTATATATGACAGTTCTGTTTTTTAAACAGACAACTAGTGGAAAGGAATCACCCAAGAAAAGATTGGAAAAGGGGACTGTTAAGTGAAATCTTAAATCTTAATTTTGTGAAAAGATTTTTTTCAAAATAGGTTTTCAGTTTCGTAATTGTAATCCTTCACAATAGCTTGGAAGAGATAAAAGGATGAACACTGATGATATACTTCCTAAGTTTCTTCTTGCTAAGATACTTCATTGCGTTAGTATAATAAATATTTGGCTTTGACTTTAAAACAGAATTTCTGTCCTAAAATATGAAAAACAGAATATGTAAAAAGTTTACTATCAAAAATTGAAGCTAACACAGGTCATGGCAAGCGTCATCTCTTTCTCAAACAGGGAAGAAGAGGAGGAGGAAGAAACCTTCATGCTTTCGAGATGTCTTTTAGAACAGTTCAGCCAAGTCAAAATATGTCTCACGCAATGCTGTCAAGATCAATGACTTACTATATGGTGATTTGCTGAAGTTACTTTGGATAAATTATTCACCAAGAACTTCAGAGTTTTTATGACATTTTAAGACAATGATTTAACAAATCTCAAAGGCATGGCAATTCTGACTATTGATCCAAAGCTTGGAGATTCAACTAATTATACCCAAATGTCACAGGTCGATGAAATTTTCAAAACTACCCTAAAAAGTTAGGAGGATTAATTCATGTGATCTATAGTATTCCCTCCTTAGGGTCAAGTTTGAAACACTGCAGAAATGCTTTTTACAGCAACGGCAGCACTTTTGCCTCCTGCTAAAAGTGGAATGTGAATAAAGCCTGAAGAGAAAAAATATGTATATTAGGAAAATTAAGCAAATTTCCTGGAACTTCAGTCCCCTCTTATGTGTTCAGAAATTTATTTTATTATCATATTGCCCTCCAGTTATCATTTAATTTGAAATAATTCTGCTGTAATTTCAACCTTTTTACTTCTTTAACTCTTTCTGCTTTGGGAGTGTATCCTTCTGTGAGCTTCAAATACCAAGCATGTATATCTGCATTTAGCAAAATCTACATAGACTGGATATATTTAATGAAAGAAACACATAATTTTGCTTTTCAATTTCAAGTGCAAAAATAAAACCTCGTTTTGGCACAGTTAGGGGCAAGAAAACATAGCACAGAGCATTTAGAAAGTGCTATAAATAAACCAAATACTACTTTACAAGCTTTTTTTACATCTCTGAGAAAATAGCTTCATTCAGCTATATTAGTTTTTTCAAGTCTTGTATCTTTTAAAAATATGTTATTAGCTGCCAAAGGCATCATCTTTTGCATTGTGCTATACAGCTATACTGAAAATTCCTTTGTTAAAGAGAGCCTTTAATAAATGCTACTTTGAAATTGAGCCTGAACAATGACAAAGCATAAAGCTACATTTTTTTTTCCTAAAGTGAGAACTGATCTGCTGTTCTGCCATTGTCTACTCTTGCCTGACATCCATATTGCTGAAATGTGTGAAAAATGAATGAGGAATGAAATAATTTGTAAATAAAATTTTCTTTCTGGTTAAAGAAAAGAGAAGGAAAAAGGAGGAGAACAAACATGTTTTATGCTTCTGTTTTGTTCCATATGTACCAATTACAGACAAATTCAGCTGCTGGTGGCCAGAAACCCTAAGGATCTTGTGATGTGTGGTCCTGTTTGTTTCTAATCCTATATTCAACACTGTGCTGAGGTCTGTTAAACATTGATAAGCTTTTTTTGCGCTGTAGGTCCTCCGAGACCATTGTGCCTAAATGCTGTAAAGATCTGGATTAGGTTTATGCATTGTTAAGGTGGTTTAGATACATCTTAGGACTTGGTCTATTCTTTCCAAGGGAGAAAGTCAGCCTGACTGTTTATTAATATTGACATCATTGTAATGATTAGCTGGCTAGAATCATAAAAAATTAAGTAATTCAGTGTAATTTTCTGATGCTCATTCTTCACTATGTCAAAGGAATTTTGCCAGCCTTTAGATATTGGAAATTTACAAAAATTCATATAATTGCATGTTCCTCATTTTTTATGTACCAACCTTTGTAAAGCAAGCTTTACTTTTTTTTCAACCCATATAATACACTGGTTCTGAAACACTGTTTCTCTTTTTATTTGTTGTTTATCAGAGTAAGAACCTTCTTTTTTGACAAAATATTTCCCCATTGCCATATCTTTCTGATTTTTGTATACAGAACAGAACTAAGTATATAGCATTGTTTAGATTTTTTTTAATTTTTTTTTTTTTCTGAGACATGCTTTTAAGGGTAGAAAAAAACAATAACATTAACACACTCCACGCTCACTTAATTTTTCAGTACCATTTTTTGAGGTCTTCTGTTTTGCTTGAGACTGGTCCATACGACCTTTATATATACAGAAATGGTACCTGCTTATCTGCCTGTGGATACAAATCATCAAAGGAGAGAGACACATATACTATTTTCTGGGTGCAAAATAATGAAATGGGATTTGCTTAGTGAGGTTAAAGAAAGCAAAAGTGTGATAAAAATTGAATGCTTAGCTTTCATTTTGTACATTCAAACCAGATTCTATTTATCTCATTTAAAATTTTATTCCATAATAGTTGACTTAAAGGGTACAAAGGTGTAAAGAACTTCTCTATGCTACCTAGAGAAAAAATAATCTTAGCCAATAGAAATAATATTTTTTAAGTTTCTTGGACTTAGGAATGGTAAGATACCTATTTAAGTTTGGGATAAGATAATGACTGCTTTCAATAGCAACTGCCATTTTTTGGGTTGTTTTAGAATCCTGAAATACTATAAAGCATTGCATTTACAACTGATTTGTCATTCAATACAAATAAAATAATAAAATAAAACAAAACAAAAACATAAAATAACATTAAAAAAAACATTTCCAGAGTTCTTCATTTGATTTGCAGAATTTTACAAAAGAATTTTCTTATTTTACTGATTGTTCAGGAAACTGAAAATCTTGACATTCTAAACTCTGGCATAATAAAACCTGAAAAGTTATTGCAGTAGATTAGATTAAATACTTTATTCTGAATTATATCAAGAAAATGAAGGTGGTTGGTCTATATTTAGAATTTTTTTGTTTGTTTCTATAAGTTCCCAAATATAATCCTTGAATGGCTCCTGTCATTCTCTGGAGGACTGGAGTTATCTTATTGTGTCTATTAAATAGGCCAAACTACTGGAACAGAACAAAACAAAACAAAATGCAGTTTATCATCTGGCTGTTGCAAAAACATATGGACTGAACACAGAGGATTAAAGGAGAATAAACTTCAGTTTGTTACTAAAGCAAACCTGTAATAGTGCTCTTTTTTACCCCTCTTTCACTCTGTCCCTTTCTACTACTTTTACTTTGTCATTGTTTTCCGACATGTAACAGATACAGTTTCCTTTTGTTCCATCAGGAGAATATATACACTTAAAAAGCTCCCCTAATTTATTATTTTTATTAGAATTCCTCAGGTAAACACTCTGAAAATGCTTTGCCAATTGTGTTTATTGTTGCAACCATTGACTGATTTGAGCTGTGCTTAACTGTAGGTATTTTTATGTTGCTTCTCCAGAAGCAGGAACTTCTCCTGGATGTGCAGGGTTGGTTGGGTTGGTTTTTTTTTCCCAACTCAAATGCACAGAGTATCCATCTCAAAAACTAGCAGCTGCTGTTTCTGTTTATCCTTCAGTGTCTGTATTTTAAAGCTATACTACTAAATACTCAAGAAGCTTGACCAATATGTCTTTACTCACTCTTCACTTAGATGTGCTTGTGTGTAGATGATTCCCAGATCTCTGAAAGCAGCTTAGTCCAGAGGGATTGTTCTCTGTATCTCAGGATCGCAGTTGTTCAAGGCAATTTCCCTAACAAGATAAATATATTTGTTGACATCTCTAAGTGGCTTACTACCGAGTGGAATGTTAGCCTGATTATCCTCTACTGTTTAACAGAATGACATCGTCTCTCTTCAGAGCATAAGTTTTCCTAAAAAAAAGTCCGTTTGCATATTTAACTCTTAATAGTATACAAAAAAATATATAATCAGCTACTATGAATATTTTCTAATGTGTATTTTTGCCTTTTTTGGGTAGTCTTATCCTCTCAGAATCAGAGAACTAAGTACCTTTTGCCACAGGACACTCAACTTGGTATCCCTGTTCAATTTTGTAAACAAGAGAATATAATGTAGTAATTTTTGAGCTTTAGATTGTCTTAGAAATACATATGGGAATCTTTTTTTTGTATGTGAGATTGCAGTAATAATACTATAATTTATAACATCTCTATTTAGTTTATTGGGTATTTATTAAGGTCAGTGCTTCAAAGTATCAGAAGCCGATAAAGGACCATACTTTGGCTTTGAAATTATTTGCTTGAAAAGATACAGAAAGGTATGGCAGGCTAGAAAAACCCAAACAAAATAACAAAAAAACCCTAGACTACAGAGTTTTGCTTTTCCTATTTCTTAACTATCTACAGCAGACTAAGGAGAATTTCAGAATCAGCCCACTGACTTTCTTCTGGGTGGTAAACTTCCCTTCTGTTTTTCAAAATCCTATTTGTGTGTTCAGTTAAAATAATAAGTTTTCTATCATTATCATTATACATTTTTAAAGTCCTCTACATATTTCAGCAAACGTTCCCAGCAGCCTGATGAAGTAGGCCATGGAAGAGTAATATCCTGTTTGTTTTTTTTTTGCATGGCATAGTAAAGCCCGGAACAAATTAATTGTTTGCAAAGTGACATGCCAGAAGACAGCCGTGCAGCTCCCAAATTCTGAGGTTACATACACGTTCATGTGCTTTAAACACTGGTGCTAGTAGCTAAGCTAGAGAGTTAGTGAGTGCCTAATGTCTGGGTTGGTTTGTTTTTTTCCTCTGGGTAGCTTGATACATCTGACCACAGATTAACTTTTTTTTTTTCTTCTTTTTTTTTCCTTCTCCAAAATGGGACATATCATACATAAATTGAGGTGGCTAAACCAGAAAGTAGGAATCTAACAACCAAATACCCAAAGTCAAACTCTTACTTAATGGATGTAATGCCTTGAAAGATTATACCAGCTTTGGCAGATACAAACTTCAGCTGGGGGATTCAATAAAATATGAAATTTTTATTTTTGGGATTGTCAGTTGGCAATTTGCAAAATATTTAAGTTGTGCCTGTGCGGAAGCATGTCTGAAAGGACAGAGGAAACAGATAAACCGAACCATTATTGGGTGTATGATGAACTTCCCTCTCCTTGGCTATGCACTGTCTCTGAAGTTTAGTGCTGTGGATCTATTCAGCACGGTATTACCATAAAAATGATATTTCCATAATAACATGGCAAACTTGTTTTGCATCTTCTTTTTAGCTTCCCCCTTTCCCCCTTTTGCAGTGACATTCCTTCAAACACTTCTGGGGTTTTTTTTTAAGTAGTTGTCAGTCTGGATGCCTGACTTGCACTCCATGGTCAGCACATGCTGAAGATCAAAGGACATATTTTCACCGTAACTACAGAAAAAACAGGCATTTATCTGAAAGTCACATCTCCTTCCCTTTGTTAATTGATTCACAATTTAAGAATGCAGACAAGGGTGGATGCTAACATGAGTGACTCTGCACGTCAGTGCCTTAAATACTGGAGGCCCAACGGGACATAAAAGCTGTAGCTCTGGAATGAGCTGTGTCAGTCAGCTTGACAAGTACTCTTTGTTTTTATTATTTCCATCACATTTCATGTCGACCGAGGTACACTGCTGACTAAGACTTTAGCTCCACAAAAAACTGAGCTGTTGCACCAGCTCACTGCCGCTAACAGTGGCTCCTCCCCCCGTCTTCACTGGTATCAGCCCCAAAGTGCTGCTTTGTTTCTACTAGTTTGACACTACCGTTAAAATAAATTCCTGCCCATAAAGACAGGACTTAACAGTAACTTGGGATTGCAACGAAGGGCCAGGCAAAGACCAGAAAACTGTTGTATGCTCGCTTCAGTCATAGCCCTAGGAAACCGAAGGGAGAGGGCAGGAGCCTGCCCCTTTTCCTGAGACAGTGCTATGGTTGTCTATGCTGAGAGTACAGAAGGGTCTTTCTCCGGAAAGGTCTTTCTCATTCCCATGACCAGCCTAAAAACAAACTAAAAATAAATCTCTCTTGTTTTACTGTGAGTACAGCAAATTATTACACCTATATATTTATTACAGTATACGTAGGAGAATATGTGTGACTGCACAAGCTGGTAGAGCATCACTGAGCCTTACTCTCTGCATCTCCACATTTACCCTCTCAATCCTATAGAAAGACTTCCAGTAAATTCAGAGGCCCACGCTTCCATTGCAAAAGTACATATAAAAGAAGAGTAGGTATATTTTAGAAAGGTAAGAAAGCACAAATTATACCTGTGTACCTTTGAATTACAAAGTACATCTCTGGGCAACTTCCTGCTCAGTGACTGAAATAAATGATTGTTTTGCCTAAAAGTGGTGTACTCAGTGAAATAGCAACTGTACTTTATGAAATGCTTGGATTTTAATGATTTTGGTCATTTTTAGATTTGAAGAAGGAAAAATGGGTACCTGATTTTTTGTATTAAACCGCTTTTATTACAATGCATTGCAAATAGGCATTCTTACATTTGCTGACATTGTAAGCTGAGTTATGAGAAAATAGAGACATAGGCTACAAGTTAGAATGTGGCTGTTTTTATCAAATTGCATGAGTGGATGAACTTTTCAGGTGAAATTTGAAAAGTCCAGACTTTTGGCAAATGTTAAGGAGGATCATAGCGGACCTTAAAAGAAAGTTAGAAAATTGTGTTTTTCTCTTCCTAGTAGCTAGCAGAAAACTTTATAGGAGAGGAAAAATGTTAATACTTGTTTTCTGTATATGTTAATATATGTTCAAGAGGAGGAGTGTTAACGTTACAATTTATTCTTTAATAACCAAATACGACTTGAAATTACTGTAATGCGAATTAGGTGTACTTTCCATAGTGGTTGTTTACTTTTACACAGAAAAGAAAAAAATGTGTTTGTATAAAACCAAATATTTTGGTGTATTATTTCTATTACAGAAATGCAAGTAAGAACATAGAATCATGGAATCATAGAATGGCGTGATCATGTGTTTTTAATTGAAAGTTCTTTTGAGTCATTTGTGCTATTGTCTTTTTGGTCATCTGAGTTTCTAACGCCTAATTTGTCAATATGCAACTCAGATATGTACTGGGAATTTTATGTAATGTGAGTGGCAAAGTGGCTTTGTTTCAAATTTTGAATGCTTTAAATTCATGGGAGCTCTATCTGAATCTAAAATGACTGAATCTGCATTTACATCATTTATAAAAAGGGTTTCAGAGATGAGTTCTTTTAAAGTTTTCCGCTTTTTCTGTATAATAATACATCTTAAACTTTGGAAAACATTTATAGCTGCTAATATCAATTTCTTTTTTCTTTCTGTTATTCATGTTGAATACTTGTTATGTAGGATGTAATTCTACTGATTCAGAAAGATTATTTATCAGATAGGAAGATAGGTACTACTCCACAAAGGTGATAGAATCTGTTCCAATTGATTTTTAGCCCTACCAAGCAATTTTATTTTGTTACATATGAAATATCTGAGGTTCCAGAATGCTATTATTTCTTGAAAGCAAATAATAACACAATTTCCATCCCTATTCAGAAACAGATCTTTCCCTCAGATACATGCAACTGTAACTACAATTGACATCAGTAGCAGCTGTGCACATGGTAACTAAGGGCAAAGCTTGGGCTTTTATCAAAATCATTTTCTGCTGCAAAAATTGCCAGTTATAATTATTCAGTTTATACTGTAGATGAGCCATTCAGTTATCTTTCTTTCTTCAGCAGCATATCATAAATTGTAAACCTTCAGTAATTATTTGTTGTGCATTATTCCATTGCATTGCCAAGTCAATTAATATGTATTTATATTAACCTACAAAAATCAGTCTCATGTTCTAGGCAAGTCTTGCTATTCTGAATGTATATGAGACAATCCAAAAATGAAGCCTGTAGCATAATAAACACAGTATTGACCTTGCTAATAACAGGTTTCAGGCTTCACAGGAGCTCTGCAAAGCCTCAGGCTCACGACTTTTCAGGTTTTGTCAGGGCTTCTCTTGGACTGCCCAGAGCTGTTTAACATTGTTTAGCCATGAAAGCGATATTCTAACACCAGATGGCTATTTCTTAATTTGTTTTACTTTTGCTGAGCATTGTGTAACTGTGTAGTACAACCATAATTTTATATAGATAGTACTACCAAGTAATTATTCTTTATAGAATGAACTATTTATGACCCTAGCATAATGATGTAGTGACAGCGATGAGATGATAATAGAGGTGGCACACGGTGATGCTAGAAGTCCCAGCGCTATAAACAACGCATCAGTAGTGGTCAATTACCTATTGATAAAGAAATGCAGCCTTCAGAGCTGGGTAAAGCCAGTTTTTGGAAGTAACAAGACGAACAAGTATACAAGATATGAAAGATGTTTGACATATAGTAAATTCAAATATAGTAGAGACCTTCCAGATGAAAAAAAACCCAAACCCAAAACACCCAAAACCAAAAAGAAACCAAACAAGGTGCAAACAACTGTGTTAGAAACATGTACAGCTGACCCTGAAAGGAAGAGGAAGAAGCTATCAGTATCAACATGACATTCCTCAAGGGAAGGACATGGGATGCTGATGACATCTTAGAGTCCCCATTCCCAGACTGATGTTGCAGACTGTAGGACTTATAGAAGCAGTGGAAGGGTGAGAATAACCCCACAGAAAGGGATACAAATTAAGAAATGTCTGTGTACTAATTATAATTGTATTTTTATTGAGACTTTCCCCTGAAATGGTGTTCTTTCTTTTTTCCCGTCTCTTTCTTTTTTGTTTCTTTTTTTCCTTTCTTTGTGTGATTTCAATTACACAACCAATAAATTCTTGACATTGAATACAAGGTGGAGGGTTTTTTTTTCCTTTTGCAAATGGAAAGCTTTTGAGCATAACGAGTACATCTTAAGTTTCTTCTGTAGAGAATGCAACCCCTATGTTGAAGTGCAGATCATGCCATCTGCTCATGCATTTGAGGAGTCTGTGTCTCAGAGGTACTCCCCATGCAGAACAATGCTTCAATCTATTCAAGTGTTCATTCTCAACAAGTCAGTTTAACTAGCAAATTATGGCATTGCATTTTTCAATGTCTTGAACAGGTACTTTTTTCTAAGGGATAGGGAGAAAGTCCATGCTCTAAGTGCCTGCTCCCAGAGAGCAAATGGTAGACAACCGTAGAGTTCAATGTCTTTCTCCACTATTTTTTGTGTCTTGCTATAAAATAATGACAGTTGTTATTAAGATCTCAAGAACATTCTTACCCCTGATTACCTTGTTCTGGGAAGAGTAAGGTTCAGATTTTCAAAAAAATATTTAGCATCTGCAACTCCTTGGAAAACTCATCTTTTATCTATCTCTAGGCAAAAGCAAAATTTCCAGCAGCACTGCTACTGAAGAAAAATAAGTTTTCCGTAAAATAGGCTTATTCATCTAGGTGCTTACAGAGGAGCAGAATTAGTCTAAGGAAGTGACTCCTCATTATCTTTGATTTTCTATTTTATTTATGTTTTTGAAGTTTGAATACTAATAAAACACTGTTTAATATCCAGTGTAACTTGTGAAAATGTCTTAATCAACTGTAACAAGAAAAAGAAGATAGTCTTGTGAAATTAGATGATATATTCTTAAAATTTAGGTATTTGGAAGTTCATGGGATTTTTTTCCCAGTTGACACAGGAAATAGGTTTCATTTTTCTGATTTGAGTAGAATCTCCCTAGAACTGTTAAATTTTACCGAGGGAACAGATCAACGAGATGACTAGTTAAAAACCTTTTCCTAGCCTTTTGCTGAGGGAAGTACCTAAAAGACTGCCAGTCTTTATCTACCCTCACCAATGAATTTGTCTTCACTATAATGTCTTTAAATCCAATTAGTTCCTCATACCTATCATAACTCAGAAAGGTGCTATGTGTAACTGTCTAGTCATACTAGAGCTGTATGGCTTTTAATAGGACACTCACCTGCAACACAAAGCAGCATACCAAGCACAAATTTGGACCCCAGTTCTCATTCTTAGAGAAAGATGCCAGTCACATGCTTTAGTGCTATAGCAGGGGTGAGGCAAAAATGGAGAAAAGAAAATTAAAGATGCTGGAAGTGCCGCCAGCACCTGCAGCAAGGAGGACTGCAAGCTCCTACCCACAGTGGTGGTCAGAAGAGGATACAGATGCAAACTTGTGGGAAGCTCCCTTCCCACCTGGGGGAAGAGGTTTCAGGAGGGGGCATGTCTTCAGGGCAGCATCCAAAGGGCAAAGTAAGCCTACTGTGTCTTTTACCTGATGTCCTTACACTGTAGCAGTGAGCAAAACAGTAGTAATAATGCTTGTCAATCACTTTCTGTGATTTTTTTTTCTGAGATATGTATTCATCTTAATTTTTAGAGTTGTATTTTTGAGGTTTGCCAGCTATTTACTGAGTTATGAATGGCAGCATAACATTTATGCTGGAAGTAAAATTTTGCATCTCTGGTAACCGACATATATGAAAATCATACATGGGTTTCTACCTTTTCTAGGCCATAAGCTGCGAAGCATAATCCTACCTTTATTTTCTGCTCTACTTGTTGAAGAAATAGGTACTTGAGTTTTAGATTTTACAAAACAAGAGTTAATGCAATTTAGTGTGAAAGACATTTGCCACTTCTATGTTTCCACAGAAGTATCTATCTAGCTTATTAACAATTTGGTTCTTGCTGCTGTAATATCTTGAAAGCAAACCCCTCTCCATTGTCATGAAAATAAGTGCTCTGCCTCTTCATGGAATTTCAACCATTATGAATTACGAAATTTTACTAACCATCATTAAAACCTCTTCTGATGAATAAAAATATTCATGCCAATTATGGCAACTGTCTTCCATATTTATATATATATAGATAGATGATAGGGTCTGATCTAAAACCTTACTATAAATTGTGGAAAACATGTTGGATCAAGTCCAAGCTAGTGAAGATAAATAAACAGAAATGGAAATGAAACTCATAGAAAACACTAAGTATTATTATAATCTATTTCTTATTTACATTTCTGCCCATCCTCAGTGTTTTAAGACATTTTGTAATGAAAGAAAACAAGGCATTTAATGTCAAGAGCTGAACAAGAACTGAAATTCATTTTTAGGATGAGGAAAGTGACATGAAATTGAAGAGAACTTTTACCATCAACATCATTCATAAGGACCATTTGTTGATTAAACTGTCTGTTGTACTCTCAGCATGTCATATCACATCAATCACATATGAATTTAAATCAAAAGCCATATTCCAAAAAAATAATTGCTGAGTTGCCACGTGTACCATCTGAGTGCTAAATTTAAACTTTTGCAGTACTTCAGCAGCTGCATGAACCTATGAATAGTTCATTAAGTATGTGAAATGGTGGATTAGAATTAACCAGCTCGTTGTATATTTTAGCTAATGTTTAGAATGGAAGAAATATAACTAGCCAATTCACCAGATACTTCCTAATCAAAAGTAATTATTTTATGCAGCTTTTTGGAAGATCTGCTTAATCCTTAATATATACTTCAGGCAAACAGGGAGGAATTGAGCTAAAATTCAGATTTACAAGAAGAAAAAGAATGAAAAAAGAAAGAAACGGGAAAAAAGGGCTTCTGTTGGATAATGTACAAGTGACTTGTAAGAGCTCCAGGCATCTCTTGTTCTTGGGTTTCCTAACAGGCAACAGGTGATTTGGTGATTTTATCTTGCTTAGCTTCTTCATTTCCATGTCCTATTTTCAGATTGAAGGAATAATTGTGTATTTTCTATATGCATCAGGAATGTTCTGTCCTTATTCTAAGTAACTAGTATGAAAATCCATATTCCCCACTTTTAAATTACCAGAGATAGGTTGGTACTGGGCTTGCACACTTTTTGTGCTTGGTAAGCAACAGCAAGAATCTGATAGAAGGAAACTGAAAATTTTCCTTGCAGGCATTGTACATTCTTGTTCTCAAACAAACTGCCAACATTAAGCAGCTCATTGTATATCTACAGGCCCCAAAGTAACGTATTTTTAAAGCCAGGAAAAGGGATGCCTTGTCTCACGTGAAGTGTGACTGAAATCACAGGATTTTATGCACTGATCTTGGAGCCTAACTTAACAAAGTACAGATACTTGGACCACAGCCTATTTTCTAGCAAGATGTTTCATTTTAAACTAGGAGAGACTAAGAGCCTGGATAGAGGGATGGCTGAAGTCCACTTTGGGTGTTTTGATCATGGTCCCAATTATAATTGTTAAACAGCGGTGTCTAGCAAAAATCACACTGTCTGGAGAAGGGATTTCCTCTTTTGGGAAGCTGCCAGGGTGTGTGTCTTCCTCCTCTTCATGGGGGTAATGGGACGCTTGAATCCTTTATTGCACATTATACTGACCTCAAGGCTCTGGGTGTAACCCCCAAAACAGGGAGCTTGAAGACTTCCATAGTGGAGCTTATGGACATAGGTGATTGTATCTGCATTTTTTTGGTAGTTTTCAGTATGGTGTTCCCTTTAGTCTGTGAGAACAGGTACCATAACACATTATGCAAACTTGTGACTGAGACTGCAGCATGACTGCGGACGGGAAACAAAAATTAATAATAACATATCCTAAGGTGGAAAGGAGAAGCCCCGTCACTGAGCAATGAAATGGGATTTGGTGGTTTGTTTGGTTTTTTTTGATCACACAAAGATTTTGTGTGATATTCTTATTATTCTTCTGCTTATTCTTCTTTTTGTATTCATTGTCTTTCTGTACTCCCATAATTCCTAAAGATGCCATGAAGGGAGGGAGGGAGGGAGGGAAGGAGGGAAGGAGGAAGGAAGAAAAGGAAGGGGAGGGGGGAAGGGAGGAAGGGGGAGAGGGAGAGAGGGGGAGAGATATGGAGAATGCTACCAGTATGTTAGAAGCAAGATAGTAATAAAATGAAATGGCATTACTTCTATTTAGAGTAATATATCAGTCCTTTGGTATAAAATAATTAAGCTGATGCAGTACCTTAATAAAGAGAACTATTTTGAAGAGATTAAGGTACTCTGGTATTACCTTTATTTGCATTGCAACTGCTTATACATGATATACCATGTTTTTGCAACTGTCAGTGTTTTAAAAATACCTAAACGAGAAAGCTCCCAGTCCAGGCAAAACACTCAGAAGAAATAAGTAAAGGTGAAGAGGCAAAATGAAGTAATATTGCAGTGGGTATTTTAATTAAAAGCAGTGAATGAAGGTGACGGTTGGTCTGATTAAATGGCAAAAGTTAATTCATTGATGTTAACAGGAACAACTTTCTGCATAGTCATAAATACCCTACTTTATTGGCCTTTTAATTTACTTCAGCTTTTCCCCATTCTGTTGAGAAGATCATTCAATAAAACATACTTTAACCCAGGTTTTTTACATGGATTACTGTTTCTAATTTCATTTTTTGGTGTGATTTGGTTTTATAGTGTTACCAGGCATGTACATAGAGAAACGAACTGGTTCCATCACCTAAGCCTGTTTTTATAGTAATTTAAAAAATCTGCCAGCTTGATATATTTCTCAGGATCTCAAATAATTAGGACAATTGTTCAAATGGTGCATTCCTGATTCCACCAGGGTATATGGCAATTAAGAAAATTCTGCTGTAGTAAGGTAATTTCAGAGTGACAAAAAGATAATATCACTACATATAATTGTGCTGTAATTATAATAATGTTTAGCACTTACAAGATGCCCTCTACCTTAGGATCTCAAAAAATTCTTCAGAAGAATTTGATTTGTATTCAGTCTGCAGTACATCTGCTGCTATCCTTATTTTACAGATAGGGAAAATAAATTAGAGAAATTTAAGATATGTGCAAAAGCCTGTGCAGTAAGCCATTGAAAAAGGCTGATTGAAAGAATTAGAACCAAAATTTTGTCTTCTACTTTCATTCACTAATTTCTGATGCGTTCAAAGAGCTAGACTGCAACTTGGTCTCTACGTCTCAGGCATGTGTCCTCGGAGATCTCCCCTAGGGTATACCCACAGGGTATGTTTGGCTTTAACCCACCTTACAGCTGCTTCAAACAGCTGAGTCCAAATTTGCACACCATAATTTAAAGCTGGGCAAAATGGAAGAATAATGACCTGTAGGCTTGTGTAAGAGGGGCAGCAGCTTCATCCATGATGTACAGATAGCCAGATGTGAGGACTTTGAGTTAGGAAGTCATTGGCAATGCTGAGTGAAAAGCTTCACTCTTGAAAGATGAAAAGTGAATCGGAACAAACAATTTACACAATTTTGTGTTCGAATTTAAAGATGTTTTCAAGTTTTAAAAAACAGCAACAATCACACTGAAAAATATACTTCAAACATTTCAGTTAAATAATTTCTTTCCATCTCCTCTACCTATCTCAGTATTATCAGCATCAATGTCTACGTAGCCCTAGATCCCTATGGTGTCTTTCAGATATTCTGTTTCAGTGCAAATCTACTGATTCCTTCCTGTGATATCATTTCGGTTTCCTCTTAATAAACACATACTTCAAAAATTTATTTTCCATGTTAAATAGTAATTTTGGAAAATAAAGAATCTGTGAATCAAACACAGAAAATTCTCCCCATCTTCTAGTCTGTTTGACTAGATGCTAGGAAAAGAACCTTCATCAGGCTGAAAGAAATCTAATTAATGTTACAGTCATCCACAAGATCCACTACATGGGTGACATACAGAACAATTGGGATCGGAGGGAATAAACAATAAATCCAAAATAAAGTCCATATAACCCACACTTCAAATATTTTGTAGTTATTAAATATTTCACTTTAAAAAGGTATGGAAGAAATAGCAAAATTAGAATGAAATTATTAGAAAGAAAGGAACACATTAAATTAAGACTGGGAATATGGTACTATTTTACATTAGAAAGAAGAAAGGTAAAATGGAAAGGTAAAAAGTATTTTTTTCCCATAATAATTACAGAAAAAACAGTAATTGAAATAAATATTTTTTAAAGCATTTTTCCCACAAAATGTGCAATTTATGGCCACTGTGTCTTATCAGGCATTTAGAAAAAAGATTAGTCATTGATGTAGAATGCAAAACTAGTTGGTGTTAAAAATTATACTATTGATGTGGAAATGTGTAAAACAAGCTATAGGGCATAAGTTAGACTGTCTCTGGTTTTGCAGACTTAAAAGGAAACTTTCCTCACAGCTACTCTATGATACAGAGAACCTTCCTCTGAAGTGGTTGGATCAGCGGTGGGATATTTACTGAGATAAGATAAAACAATTGCTCTTGATATTCTATGCATTTTCCATTGAAAATATTAAGGAACGACAATTCTACACAACAACATCGAACTCACAGAGGAGTCATCAATATTATGTGTGAGAATACTTAATGATTTTCAGGATTATATTGAAAAAATCAGTCACCCCTCTAATGTAGGGGTAATAAAACATTCTCTTTTGACTTAATGTGACTGTGAACTAACATTGTCTATAAATGAAACACATTCATTACTGAAATATTCTTCAATATCCTGCACAGATAATGTTGTAGGTGAGAATCCAAGTCAATCATCTTCAGCAATAACAAACAGAAGGCCTGGCCAAGTGAAGAAATTGCTTCATGAGAGAGCATATTTATGATTAATAAGCCTTTGTTTCTCCCACAGGTCAGGGAAAGTGTTTTACACCAAAACATATTTTCCAATATTATCCACTATTGGTTGCAGGGCAAAAGCAGATGAGAATGTTGATCATCAGGATAGTAAAACATGTTTTAAACACATGGAGTAGCGTTCTGACTTTAGGGGCTGGGAAGTCATGTTGTTAGTGAATGAAGTTCCCGAAACTTTACAAAAGTAAAGATTTGCCTCATGCTTTAAAGGAGGTGCTGAAAACTGTGAATGCAGTGAAATGTGTGCCACTTTGTTCTCCCATTTTTCCTCTCTCCCACCGCTCCTGGATTTATCTCTACATATGTCTAGACAGTTCTAGATATATCTAGATAGACACTATATAGATATATCTAGATGGCACTTTCAAGGGGGGAGAAAGCCCTGGAAACTGAAATTCCTTTTAGTCCATTCTAAAAACCTGAACGAAAATGCATTTGAAAGAAGAGAAAAGAAGAGAAAAGGAGAGACGAGAAAAGGAGAGATGAGAAAAGGAGG
>VZSZ01011981.1:347563-367114 GCA_013398815.1 Ibidorhyncha struthersii | reverse complement strand
ATCCTGACTTTGCTGTGCTTTTTTACCATATGTGGTCGAAGTAAAGCACTTAGGTCATGTTTTTTCTCATGGAAGGATTCAGGGTGTAGTTATTGGCCACTCTGAACTAGCTTTTGTCCATAAAGTAGATATTTTTGCATTGTACTTACAGTTAAGTATGGTGCAGAAAAATACTGCTCAAGCTTCTTCTTTTACTGTCAACATTTCAAACCTGAGTCCCTTAGTTCAAGTCTCTTGTTTCTTCCCAGCTGAACTAGAAAAACATGCCAGTTTTATGATGTGAACAAACAAGGACAAGGAAAACCTGTCTAACAATTTTACTTGACACCTAAATTGTAGTCATATTTGGACTCAGGAAATAAAGAATGCAGCAGAAACTGAATGGGACATTTTTCGTTTAGTGGTGGTGCATTTTCTATTGTCATTTTCTGTGCACCAAAAATAGAAAGGCTTTGTTCTTTACCCACTGAACTAATCAGAACAAACTAAAAGTTTATTTCAAAATATTTTTCTCTGGACCTGCTTTAAACTTACAACTGCGTTATTAGGTTGCAAAACAGTCAATTTTAGCCTGTTAGCCCTGATGTTGTTATGCTCGATTATCAGTGAAACTGCTCTCATTTATTTTTGTATGTTAGATGGAGTGCCCACCCAATTTTTGCTTTGTATAAATAGCCTTCAACAACAACAAAAAATTAATACCTTTTAACTATATATTCACTTTAAATAAATGCAAATTTTCATTAATTGGAATTGGATTTAGGGTTTTACGTAACTGCAACATTTTAGCCCCTTTTGACAAGAAATATAATTTTCATTAATTTTCAAAAATTGTAATAATCATTGATCTATCAAAATGCATGTTATCATTTTAAGACATAGTTACAGATCTAAGCTGGCATAGAATACAGACATACACGTAGAACGAACAACACGTAAGGAAGCTTTGCATTGCTTTCAGAACTATTGTCTATGGCAAATGGACACAATTTCTAGAGATATTAGGGTTTTTTTCTGTGCCAAGGAGTGTTCACCTCGTCCGCCTGACCATTTAGGCTAAGGTTGACCACTGCTGACACACAGGTAGATTAGGGGTGTTAGTTGTTACTACTTGTCTGACTGAAGAGTAAGGCATTGCCCCAAGAACCTTAAAGGACAGAAACATCCTATTTTTATCTGCCTCTCGGTATCTTTGGATAGCATCACCTCTATGGGCTTGTCTAACAAAATCTGACTCCCTTACTTTTCTGATATTGCTCCAAACTCTCCACATTTCATCAGTTTTCCCTGACTGAAAAGTGCTGACAAAAGGCCCTCGTTCTGGCTGATTGGGAAATAAACAAAGATGTCATTTCAGCTTTTCTTTCCAATACTATTATGAAAGTTTGAGGGATTTTGCAAAATATGAAATTTTGAGATGATTAGCTAAGCCTGCAGCTTTAATTAATCACAGCCTTAATCCATCATAATGCTTATGCATACATCAAGCTTTTAGGCATGTGTGAGTTCACATCAGTGTTTTTTTAGAAAACTGTCTAAGTAAAGTTGAAGGTGAGTTTTTAGAATTTCACTGCACTTGTATAAACTTATACAAAGTCGAAACTTGCACAAAATATAGAACAATGTTTATTTTATTCTGATTTTTAGTTGTGGAAAATTCCAGGTATTATAAGGTTAGATTTATTTCTTTTTTGTGTGTGTGTTGTTGTTTTCAAAAAAAATCTAAATTACTCTGTTTCAAAGAACCAGAAATAGGGATGGAAACTGGGAAACACTGCTCTGATGTTATTTCATTGCCTTGCAGTGCACCCACAAAGGGGCCTTGATTTAGTGTCTGATACTTATTCTTCAGGCATATTATAGACTTTTTATCAAGGCCAGGGTGATATCACCAGGTTGACCAGAGATATGATGAAATTCCTATTTACAAGAAAAATGGCTGTACCTTGTCTACCAAGAAAAAAAATGCCCTGACTGATACATCACTGTCAACCTTTTCAGCCATTGTTTATTCTTCTCTGTTTTCTGTGGAAGTTCTTCAGACTCTTTCAGTCCATAAATCATTGGTTATTCTACTGCTTGAAGATACCAGGGCAACAGAGCACATTCAGAATCTTTTTGTGCAATGCCTGTAGGATATTTGCTTGGAAATCACGGAGATGCACTTATCAATGAATTTTTTTTGTTATTGGAAGAATGTGTGCAAGATACATTTAGTACATTGAAACCTATTTCAAAGGGTTTTTTTGTTTTGTTTTGTTCAGTTTAATAAAGTACAAGCCATGTGTGTCTTTGGGTGCTGAATTTTTGGTAATCTGATTTTTAGCATTTTTTCACAATATGCAGACAAGTGATTGAAGAGGTTTATTATGTTTTGGAAAGCTGTAAAATTAACCAGTTAATCTAGATACGGAAGAAGCGTTTTTCAGGAAAAAGGAGTTAAAGGGAGAAAAAGTGACCCATGGGGGCTGGCTAGTTGACACTGACACAACAGGATAGACTAGGTGACCCGCTTAGATCCTTTTCAGCCATTAGATCCTATGAAAGATGAAAAAAGCAGAAGACAAAGAAAAGAAGCTTGTGTAGTAAATAAAACTCATGGAGAAGGGAAAGGTGATACAAGGGGTACAATACGTAACAACGGATGATTGATCCTACAACTCAAAGAATAAAGTTGTCTTGTTTTCAGATTGTCTGAGTCTCTTAATCTTTTGTAAGCAGCCTTTTCGAAGAAGGCTTTGTAGGCAGCTAGCGAAGCCCATCCTCTGTGTCGGGGGTATAAAGGTTTCCATCATCTCGGAGCAATTTTGTAGCTAGCAATGAAATGCATAAAAGTTATCAGGTTTTGTTTGTTTGTCTGGTAGGGTAGAACAGGTATTACAGTTATTTAGCCATCCAAAGGTTGAATAGATGCCTATTATGTTATTCAAGAAAACCTTTCTGTCTTTAACTCACTTCAAAGTCATGTGCAATTGTGGATGTGCATTCTCATATTCAGAGCCTTGAACTGTGATCTCTCCCTGCGTACTTTGGCAGTGCCAGTGGAGATCACTTTCCTCGCCCCTTTCTGAGGGCACTCCAGTAACACAGAACAGGAACTTATTAAGTGAACGTTCTAATACTTCTGAAATATGTAGGGTGGCTGAACCCAAAGAGCGCTTAAAAATATCTCCTTTGATTTTTCTTCTATGACCATTCTGTGCATCAGAATGTCCTGCATTACTTAATAACTTTGAAGTACTACTCCGTACTTTTTAAAAAGAAGTGTGGCTTCCTTCAGCACCCCGTGCAGTACTCTCTATTCAAGCTTTTATGTTGCAGCATGAGCAGTACTCCATGCAAACAGTTTTGGCTCTTTCCCAGCATAAAAGTCTTTCTGTACAAGTGCCTTACATATCAAGGCTATGTAAATGCGCTGGATCCTACAGTACGGTCTGTTTATTCCCCTCATCAACAGTTGGTCTTTTGCTTAAGTCACAAGAAGATAGAGATCTGTCTTATGTTTTCTTGCCTTCCCCTTTTATACCCCAAATATATTGACGCTTTCTATACCCACAATAACTTTAATAGCAGTTGACTGAAAGATTTTTTGTTTCAAAACTTGATCAACAAGGAGCCATTCAGAAGCAATAGGCACTGAAAGGAGGTGCTCGGGTTTCATGGCCGTATCTAGTTTGTGCAATGTTTGCTACGTTACTGTGGGCAAATTGCTTATATGCATAAGGCAGAGCACACAATGCTTACTTTCACGTATGTGGTAATGCTAAAAGCAAAACTCCCACTGCAATAATAGTAGTCAAGCTGCTCAAATAAAGTTTCTTTAACAAGACTCAGACATCATTTCCCTGGTGTGGACTGGCTTACAGAGAGCATGGGGTAGTCGTGCCTTTTGGAGTGAAACTCTCTTCTGTGGAAATTTTTCACCTCATTTTCTCTTTATGAATTGGGTAAATGTGTTACTTTCACTGAAATAGAGTGCTCATGTCACATTCTGGAAGTCCCTTGGTTGCTGGGGTGCCAGACCGTGCCTGCTTGGGGATGGATCAAGTCGGGGTGACGCAGATCTCTGTTTGCCTTCTGGGGCCACTGACAGTTACTGCCTTTTGGAAGCACAGAACGCCTCCCTGCGCTGCTCGGTGTAGGTGAGGAGCATCATTTGTCTTTCAGCGTGGTACAGTGTGCCCTGCCAGCGTGTCTGGCATCTCTGCTAGCCAAGGGAGAGGAGGGACAGCAGAGCGAGACGCTGGCTTTCCTTCTCCACCCTCCCCATTCTCTGCTTGAAAAGAGGGAGCAGTGCGGAGACTTCAGGGCAAAGCAACAGAATTGTCTCTATACCCAGTGCCACTCTGCTTTCTCATGTGTTACCTCCTTGCCCGGAGAACTGTCATGCCCTGTCACTGCACGATGTGGTGTCCCAGGGGGGTGCAGTTTTGAAAACCCAGCGTTGACAGAGAGGCCCTGATGCAGTGTTGTTGTGTGGCCCCTTCGTGCGAAAGACTCGAGTTTTCTAGCCCCTTTTTGTGGTTTCACAACTCAGTGAATGTAAAATAGGCTTGCTTTTATTGCTACAGAATTACATTTTCATACTGAAACACAGGCGCTTTCTGGGGTTTCTTTGGTTTCTGCCAAATGAATAAACTTGTTCACATTAATGGCTAGCTACTGGCCATGTAATACCCTGAAGAGATTTCCATACAGTAATTATAATACACAAAAAGACTTTGAAATTACTGAAGTGGCTTGCTGAAATGTTTAAGGTAAGGTGTTGGCGCTCTCTGAGAAAACCTGAAGCATGTGTTTGCATTTCTATTTGTAGACTGTTATATTATTAATGATATATTTATGGCTTTAAGTGAGTAATGTTTTATATACAGGAGAAATAGTTAGTTTGCTTAGATGACTCACACATTAAACCTAACTTCATTGAATTTTTCTCCTGCCTCCATTTCCTGGGAAATGCAACTCTCTCGTTAAAAAAATTCTGATACTGAAATGACATGTTACTGATGTCTGCAACACAATTCACACTTTGTTACTTCTTTCATTGCTGTTACCAGAAGCACATGGAAAATATTAAGCTACAGTAATGTAAACACTTTACATTGTCCTCTTTAAAGGAACAAAATCAGTTTAATGCTGGCAAACCCAGCATACCAAAATGTATTTCTACTGAGTTATTTATGACTCCCCTGTAAGTGGTAGACTAGATTGTGATTCCATTTGCACAGCTATATAAAGAAAATATTATATACACTATTTTTCAAGTAAAGAAGGCAAAATTCCTTGATCCTACTGTGTCCTATCTTTGGACTTCATATTGATTTTCACGTAGAACTACTTCACATGAGAAACCAAGGAAACTGAAATGGGTAAAGCCTGGGGCCAGACTGAGAGTAACTGTGTGAGAACCCTTTTTTTAAGAGAATTTCTGAGAGCAGCAGTCACTGGGAGTATGGTTGTGTGCGAGCCACGATACTCACAGGCTGCAGTACATGATCGCTGGACATATGAACAATTGAAACAATTTTGCTGGGCAATATCTAAGTCATCTGGTTTTGATGACTTATTATTTAAAGGTTCTGTTAGAATCTGCAACATTTTCTGGGGGACCATGGCATTTGGGAATGGCCCTGTTGGTCAGACTTACAGCTGAACCAGTCCAACAGAGGAAAAACATTTCTGAGGACATTGCTTCCAGCTGGACCATGTTACTTGGTCCATTCATGTCAACTAACTAATGTGCATAACATTTGAGAAAGACTGGAAAGTTTGAAGTAATCTAAGACTGTTAAATACAAGCTGCTAATATTATACAGGATTTTATTGTCAGTAAGTGTCGTTCAGAGAAGAGGTGCTTTGTCAGAATATTAATTGGACAGAATGTTTTGTTTGACCTACTGAAACTAAAGACTCTTGAACTCTGTTTCTGTAGCTCAGGCATATGTTGCAATAGTTCAAAAGTGAAGTCTGAATCCTATCTTCCTGTCGCTTATTATTCTCAGTATGAATGCGTTGCATTCATTTCTATATTCTTCAATTTGATAAACAGATTATAATGTGTTAGAATATGTCTGTATTACAGGCAAAAAAAATCTTTAGCAGTTTTTCTGTTACATGACACTTGTCCCCATCCTTTTCTTAATTATTTGATAGATTCCATAATAACAGCTTATATTTTAAAAGCCTCTCTGTTTTCTAGTCTTAAACTTATGCCCTTGTATACATAGTTTTTGGAGACACTGTCCAAAAGCATTACACAAAGGATGTATTATTGAATAGACCAAAGGTCAAAATGTTCATGATTCAATATGCCATAGGTCACTACATTTCGAAATGACTGCATATTTCCTAAATGATGCCTCGTTCTGAAATATATTTTAGGAACTGACAAGACTTCAGCTAGTTTGGAAAAACACAAAGACTTCAGAAATGCTTTGAATCATGAGTTATGGGGCTTAGGTAGTATATATTTCTTTGCTATGTCCTTGGTAGGAAAGTGGATTTTTGGATTCTCTGTCACTCTTTAGCATTATTTTTACATTTCATGTGTCCACGAGGAGTTCTCCTGCAATACTTGTGGGCCATATTTTGTATTTATATTGCAGTTCTTAATGACATTTTGATAGGTCCATAATGAGTCAGAATTTTTTGTTATGCACTGTGTCTTTCATCTTTCAAAGGGATAAATATAGTTGTCTGGGTGCTCTGATGTGGTACATTTTAGAAATCAACAGTCATAATATTGGTATGAGTTACAGTCCCTTCCCTCCCTTTGCCAATACAGAATATCATAAGGTGGGGTTTTTTTGTTGTGTGTTTGTTTTTCAGTATGGGCTACTAGTCATATTAATTTGATGCTTCAGGGCCTGAGAGCAGAAGATTTTTAGGTCAGTTTTGTACTAGTGTTTTCAGAATGATTATGACTTGTGTTATTAAATGACTCATAACTGGTTCTCTTTTTTCTGCCTTTTTTTTTTTTTTTTTTTGCTAGTGAGTATATTTTTCAAAATTCTGTATGGACTATGGCAGGGTTCTGAAGCACACAGAAAGGAAAAGTTTAATGTAAGACTTTTTTTTCTATAAAAAAAATATGCCTTTTTCAAGATGCACCACAAACTATTCCATCTTTCAGTCAGTGTAAATGCTGCCATTAATAGTCATTAATTTTCACCTTCCTTGCATATCCTGAATGACTAACATGAGATACATTAAAAAAAAAAAATAGTAAGTAATTAATCTAAGGATATTTCTTGAAAAAAATATACTTACAAAAAATCTCTGAACTCTGCTGGTTTATACTTTTAGGAATATTGTCATTAGGCTGACGTTACAATTAGGTCTGTAGAAAAATAGCAAGTTTTCTATTTTAGCACATAATAAGAGATTGGTGGATGCAGCAATTGCTATTGTCCATTAGCAATTGATTACACAGATACGAACATTATTAGTTTTCATGATGTGGAGTAGGTGTATTAACCCAAGATTGCCAAAGTCAGGTGATCCTATACTTCCTCTGCCTCTTGGGACTAATGATGAATTTTCAGTTGTCCACCAAACATGCAAAAGCACAATGCTGTGTGTCTAAAAGCTGTTTTCATTGTAGCCCATTACCAAGTGCCACAGGGGAGTCTAATTAACAGACTGGGTAAGCATCACTGCTTTTCCTCAGTGCATACGCATAGATTGGTTAAAGTAGCTGCTGATCTTTAGCTAGGAGCAATCTGAGCTGGTAAATCCACCCAGCCCAGCATTCTGTAGAGATGGCAGTATCTCTCTGGAAGCAGCCTAGTTTTGGGGGTTTTCTGTTCAGCATTGCATGATCACACCTGGCCTGCTTCCAGGTTTGGGGCATTTCAAGGAGAACTAGCTGAAGTGATCTGCATCTCATTGCTGGCTTTCTGCATTAGCTGCTGGGTCTTTACATGCTTGGTGCAGGCTACTTCCATTCACTAAGATCTTAAATGTCACTGATTTACAGTGGACCCCCCTTACAGAGCTCAGGATCTTCTCAGAAGGCACTGTTTTACAGGATTTTTTTGAGTTTTGTGTTTCACAGACCACCGTCTATGGCTCAGCTGTGGCAAAAGTGAAAAACACATTGGAGCAACAGCCATGATAAAAACCATACACAATTTCTGAGTGTTTTCATGTTATTTGTTAATGTTGAAATATAAGATATGACTATTACATAAGTTATTTTATTTAAATACCAATCAATACTTTACATATTTATTATGTCTTTGCAGATTAGTCTTTCCAACAGTTGCTAAACATATACAAGGGAAAGTTCTCATTATTAGTGATCATAAGTCCTCTTCCACATCTTTCTGTGCACAATAATTGTGAACATGTCATTATTTTGTAAAAAATGATTTTTCAACATTCTTTGAAAATGCTTTATTATTGTTTTTTAAAGAAACATTTCATAGTCAAATAGTTATATTAGACAAATAATACAATTCTGTTTTGATATAAAAGATACCTAGCTGATATGATGTGCTTCTTTTTAAGTCTAATAAAAGTAACTCTGAAACACTGTAAAGTAATAAACACTGTAACATAGCTTGCCAGCGAGTATTCTATGCCTCTCAGGAGCATTAATGCTTTTGTTGTTACAAACATTCAGACTAATTAACTAACTCAGTAGTATTATCCTGCAACATGAACAAAGTAAATTGGTAAAGAAAATCTAATTAATGTGTTAAAAATGCAATTTTTTTTTAGTGTAATAAATGGTATTAAGACCATGAATTTTATCCTTTGCTACAAGTAAGATTATGTCCCTGAGTTTCATAGATTAGTCACATTTTTCTTCTTTTTATATCAAACTTATATTAGTTGTGACATTTTCATGGACAGAGATTGTGTAAGATTTCATCCCACATAAGACAAAAAAGCATTTTAAGTACATAAAGCTGTTTGCAGTATAAGAAGTTTGGTAGGTGACATTTATACCAATTTCTATGTTCATAAATACACACATATACATATAGTATATGCGTATTTGTGTATTTATGTACTTATATACACAAATATGCATACATTTATAAACATACATATACATAAGCAGCTGTGTATGTGATATATAATAATATTCTTATTATACCTTATTTACCTGTCTGTAAAGGGAAAAAAAAACATGCAAGAGCACTTAAAGGTGCAATAATTTTTTTCTTGAAATTACTTTGAGGAAAGCTTGATAATTTTCATTATAGCAGTTTTATCGGTCGGTGTCATCACACAAGAGTGTGAAAGTTTTTCCTCTCCATCATGCTCAAGGCTGATGTTCTTTAACCATGTCACAGTTAGGTAATGTAGGTTGACAAGACATTGTATGATGACGATTCCACATAAAAAAAACACTGAAAGAGCAGAAGAGTACACCTAGACTGTGTCTGTAGATCACAGTGTCAAAGACTCTGTGTCCTCTTCCATGGTGAGGTGAACCCAGCTTATAGCATGCTACTGAAAGATTGCTGTGGATAAGGCTTCTAGCTGAGTGTCAGAGATGATTAATGAGAGAGATAAGAGAACATCCTCCTTTTGACATTAAGGGGCAGATAGAGGAGAATGAAAGAGTGAAGGAAAGCAAAGCATTTATATCTGAAAAAGTAATGAGGGTCAGCAAAGCTCTGGTCTCAAATTAGAGTTGTGTGTTGGTCCATTTGTCATTGGAATTTGACCCCTTCTATCTAATAAAGGACTTTTAACAGAAGATGGTAAAAAAATGTCCCCTGTAGAGAAACAAAAAGGATGAAAAGCTTTGATGGAAAGAAACATGGCAAGATGAAAACAGAGTGTGAGCCCAAAACCCAGAACTGGGTGTTTCTCTGAATAATGTAAGTTACTCTTCAGCTCTGAGATGGGCTTTGCGGAGACGGGAGCAAATTAAGCCAAATAACTTCAGCAAAGCTTACTGAGAAAATTAGATGAAAGACTAGCAACAGAAATAAGTATCACTGAAGATAGTTTTATAATATAGATAGGGTGTTCTGACAGCACAGGGAAGTTCATGACTCACCCCCTTGGAGGGGGTGGATCAAAAGAGCACAGTCAATTTAAATGTCAAAAGTCATGAAGGAGTTTCCTGTTAATACAGATATACCGCTCACGCTGTAGAAGAAGATTGTTCCTCATTCACTGAAGTTATTAGAAGGAGTGCTTTTGTTGTAAGCAGACAATTTGTAGGTAGAATGTTATTTTCCTAGATGCGTGAGTTTGTCATAATTGGAACCACAGAGTAATTTGCCATCTGTGTAAAATGTAAAAGAAAGTTGAATGGCAGATTAAATTATCTGAAATCTCTTGTTTTGGGAGTGTGTGGCAATAAAGTTATGTATTAAACAATAAAATTAATCCTTGGAATCCTGGAATATTTGTACTACAGTGAGGGGGGAACTTTTATTTAAAAAAAAATAGGACTTACTTCTCTTTTATTTTCTTCTCTTCTATTTTGTGAAGTGGGGAGGAGCATGCATAGTGTTACCTGCATGTGTATGAACTTCAGAACATACAGGATGTCCCTGCTTTATTATTTTTAGTAATTCACTGATTATAGTAGCGTATTATTAAATCTTTATTTGTAATTTAATGAGTGATAGATATTAATTTAATAGTTCAATAATAATTTAGTAATATTTAATAATTTCATGGTATATAAACTCATCTCTCATAAGTATAGTGGGCTATTCCTTTAAAAAAATGCTTATCCTTCTGCTTTCAATTGTATCTGAAAGTAAGATGATATTAATGTATGTGTGTTAAAGGCTCCAAGAAAAGATTCAAATGAGTCTAAAAAAATATGTTTTCATTTACGAAAAGAAGCAAAAATAATTAGAGCAAGAAGTTAATTTATTGGAAAACATAAAAATGAAACACTGCATGAACTGGTTAAAACCTTCATTTATCTGTAGTATAGTTCAGTTGAGAACTTCAGCTCGGAATGTGCAGTACTGCCAAAACATCTTAAAATGAAGATTCCTCCAGGACGGTTTCTTTTTAACATATTTCATATAGCTAGTGATAGTGTAACCAAATCATATTTGTTTATCAAGCTGGTTTTCTGATCATTTTTTGAGCATAAGTTCTTTTCTATTCATCAAACAGCAGTGTTATATAAGTTTGCTGCAGCAGCTGAGCAGCTCGTATGAAATACAAGCAAAAGGTTAGTATATTTTAAAACAACATGTTGATCTCCAAACCAGAGATGTCATCTCCAAGTGATAAACCATGGATCCATATAATACATATGGATCACAGTTATAATGATACAGCCTAAATAGTTTCCCCAGATCCCCATTAGATCTGTTATCTACTTATTTATCTATGTGTTGGATGAGTGCGAACTAGTTTATATCAATATAGTTGATAAATAGCATTTATTTTTGTTTGGTATGTTTATCAAACAGGTCAGTATGAAAATGATCTTTGTTATAGCCACAGATAACAGAAAATTAGGTATATTGTCCACGAGAAACGAAATGAAACAGTGCTGCTGCTACTTGCACCTACTTGCTCCAATCCATCAGAAGAAAAGGATAGTTACAATAAAGATTTCTTCAGCCTGCTGCCTTCCCACCCCTGCTTCCCACCGCCACCCCAAAAAAACACAAAAATCAAGGAGGAAATAGATACTTTTGCTTGAAATGTAAAAGACATAAAAATAGACATATTTTATCTTGTCCATGTTTGGAAAAGAGAGGTATGTGGGAGTTAAAACAGATCTATACATAAGCTGAAAGATTTAGTGGATAAAAAGAAAAAGGCATTTACATGTTTTATCACACAGAGAAAGCTGTAGTATTCTGGTCAGCATGTCCAAGATTGCCCAAAGGTCTTTAATCAGCATGTGGCACTAGATAGAATTATTTGAATATGATGAAAGAGAATATAATACAGAATGAAGACTAGGTCTGTAGTGTTTGTTACATTAATTTAGAATTCCAGGTTAAAATTGAATCACTAATACATAGATTGCAAAATATCACAAGTTCTTCCCTGTGTCAGAGGGAGAAACCACACCTGTTTTTAAACACCTTTTGCAAGGGATTGCTGTATTCTCTTCCTCTTCATAATAGAATCATTCCCCAACTCTTAAAACCATGGAAGTGGCCTCGGTTTTGCCTTTTATTTTTAGAAACTGACCTGTTTCTTAACTTCCCCAAAGTTCTTTTTGCTATCAAGGAAAGACAATTTCTTGAAACTTTTATTCTAAGATTCCAATTTAATGAAACACAAATGCGCTAGACCCAAAAGATAATTTCGAAAAGGTAAAGCCAGAATTGAACTTTTTTTTGCAATAGTGAGACTAAAGCAAGTTACGACTTGCTGAAAGCTGGGTGAGAGTAGGCCTCTTGAGGGGTCAGTATGAGAGGCCATATCACAAAATATACTTCATCTGTTACTTTTACAGTAGCCTGGGTATAACAAAATAAAGTCATGCAACATCAAAGTTGTTTGACTTATTTCTTTTAATTATTTCCAGTTTGTTGGGTTTATAATGTATGGCATACATTAATTATGCTGTGTAAGCACTATAATGAATAATTATAATGAATTCAAGTGTATCGCCTTTATTTCCACGAGTCTGTTAAGCAATACAAAGAGGGCTCATTGGTCATGGCTTCTTATGGGGAGAGGTGAAGACCAAGAAGCATCTGGAGGCAGTTCATGGAAGAGTGGAGTGACAGACATGAAATGCCAGGCATTTAGCTACTGGAACTGGGTGTGAAATTGTTCTGACATCTTGACACTTTCCACAGTGAAGCAGAAGAATCACTAAATATACTAATTAGGAGAACAGATGTTGTTAATATACCTGTGTTAACCTGGGTTATTTTCTTGACCGTTGAAAGCTACTTCTTCCCTTCCTAGTCCCCTCAGCATATTTTTATTGTCTTGAAAGATAAAAGTGACATAATGTTTAATTACTTAAAAATTATAGATAATTTGAAGTACAAAATAAAGAGAAAATCATACCAGCTGGAAGTTAACTCAATGTTTTTAAATAAAATAATATTTTTACTATTATATTATGTCATATTCTCCAACCCTGACATGATATCCTTTTGCAATATACATGATTACATCCTGGAATAATATAAAAACAATAATAAGTAACGTATCTAAATATATTGATGAAAAAAGTTTGAAAATAACATTTTCAACCTCAGCTTGAGAATAAACTTTGAACCGAAAGAAAACTTTGTTCCCTGTCTCTGCAGAGCACAATATTTCTGCATTTATGACCATTAGGTTGCTTGAAGGATTTAGAAAACTAAAGGATAAACAAAGCCACATAAGAGGTCAACAAACACAGTGAAAATGCCATTGAGAAAGGGCACCGTCTATTCCGCTTTTCCTTTTCTAAAAAAAGAAATGAATGAAGTAGTAACTTTATTTCACTGTATAAATAGCCTTTTATGGAGAAAAGTAATTTAAAGGCAATATAAGGGAGAAAGGTATAGAAAGATTCAGCACCTACAAGCTGTTGCCAAATTCAAACAATAAGTAAGGCCTATATTTTTTTTAATAGTGAGTGTATATACCTACTGGAGAAAGCTACCTACAAGTTATTAAATTTAAGAGATAAATAAATTGTTGAAATGTAATGTCCGGTAATATATGAGATTTATCAGACATGCGAAGTTCTTTCTTGACCTAATTTCCATTAATGTATGATGCTGCTCTATAGGGGGAGAAAGATTGCCACACTTTGTAATCTCAACTGGCTGCATTTAAAATGAAATCTATATTTGCAGTTTTTATTTTGGTAACTCACTACAGAGAACAAAGAAAGTCTAATTGTGCTCTCACACATTTTGAATTCTGGAGAAATTCCACTTACTTGCTTCAACTAATTCTAGAATATACTTTGAACTTGGGTTACACATTACAAACTTCATTTTCCAGTACTTCCAGACACTTGTGGTATGCTTTTTAGCATCTTTAGCTGCATCTGCATGTACCCTGTGAGATTTTTTTCCAAAACACAAATTTCTACTTCCTTTCCATAGAAACTGTGTTTCAGCTGAGAGGTAGAGGAACTTGTGCACACATTCTGAAACAGAAATTCTGAAATTCTGAAAACAGAATGTGGCTGAAAACTCCCAAATCCTGTAGCTCAGGTGTAATCTCTATACTTCTTACAGTCTTCAAGAAAAAGGAAAATCGTCATGTGCTTTCACTGCAAGGATAAATAGATCAAAGGTTGTGGACAAAAACGTGTTACAAAAAAAGCAGCGGCAAGATGCATTGACTAAACTTTCTTTTCCATGTAATTATCATTTTTTAAAAAAAAATATTTTTATGGGAAGATTAACATTCAAAAAAGTTGTCTTGTTCTATTAGAATAATGATCTCGGTTTCCCATACTGAGTATAAGGATACCACAGGAAAGAAAGACTATCTAACCTCTGTTTTAGTTCATGTTAATGGTTTACTACTGAAGTGAGGTATTTCACAAGAGAAGGAGAAAGAGGACATGATGTGATCGTGCTATTTCCTTTCCACATGTTAGAGGAGAGGGCTGAAGCAGTCAGGCCATTTATGGCCTCAAGTAATATGTGTGCATATTGCTTATATTGTACTGACCCAGCTCTCTGAATCTTCAGCAGGCATGCTGGACAGATTTTCACTGAAGTTAGGCACACACTTCACTTGAGTCTATAGGTTTCAAGCTGAGAACTGTGAAATCTTGGTTAAGATAATTGTGACAGGAAGCCATGCATACTAATATATTCAGGGTCATTCTCTTTAAAAATGTGTAAAAGGAAACTTTAGCAAAACAGTATGGAAAGCTGTAAGAAAACGTGAACTTTAAAATGTAACTGATTATTAGGGCCTCCTCTTCTTTCTCACATTTCAGAAAATATGCCATTGTTCTTCCTTATACTGTCTTTATGTATTGCTGTGTATAGTAAATGTATTTTAAAGCTTTGGAATAAAGACATGGTCTACTGAATTCTGTGATACTATGAGGTGCTCAGTTTTTCACTTAAATAGAAACCTATGTATTCTCAGGCTTGTGGATGCATATAATTGAATGAATGATTAAATGCCAATATGTTCTTGGATGCCTTCACTTAAATTTTGTGTGCAAATTACAGGTTTTTTTCTGGCCAATACTTACATCATACAATATTTAGGTGGGAGTGTTGATCTGCTTGAGGGTAGGTAGGCTCTACAGAGGGATCTGGACAGGCTGGACCGATGGGCCGAGGCCAGTGGTATGAGATTCAACAAGGCCAAGTGCTGGGTGCTGCACTTGGGTCACAACAACCCCATGCAGTGCTACAGGCTTGGGGCAGAGTGGCTCAAAAGCTGCCCGGTGGGAAAGGACCTGGGGGTGTTGGTGGACAGCTGGCTGAGTATGACTCAGCAGTGTGCCCAGGTGGCCAAGAAGGCCAATAGCATCCTGGCCTGTATCAGGGATAGTGTGGCCAGCACCAGTGATTGTCCCCCTGTACACAGCACTGATGAGACCCCACCTCAAGTACTGTGTTCGGTTTTTGAGCATGTCCAGAGGAGGGCAGTGAAGCTGGTGAGGAGTCTGGGGGACAAATCTTATGAGTAGCAGCTGAGGGAACTGGGATTGTTTAGCCTGGAGGGAAGGAGGCTGAGGGGAGACCTTATCACTCTCTACAAGTACCTGAAAGGTTGTAGAGAGATGGGGACTGACCTCTTCTCCCTAGTGACAAGTGATAGGACGAGAGGAAATGGGTTCAAGTTAAGCCAGGGGAGGGTTCGGTTGGACCTGAAAGGAGGCTGTAGATGAGGAGGGTGTCAGTCTCTTCTCCCAAGAAACAAGTGATAGGACGAGAAGAAATGGCCTCAAGTTGCACCAGGGGAGGTTTAGTATGGGTATTAGGAAAAATGTCTTTACTGAGAGGGTTATCAAACATTGGAACAGGCTGCCCAGGGAAGTGGTTGAATCACCATCCCTGGAGGTATTTAAAAGATGGGTAGACACGGTTTAGTGGTGATTTTGGCAGTGTTAAGTTGATGCTTGGGCTTGATGATCTTAAAGGTTTTTTCCAACCTAGACGATTCTATGATTCTATGATTCTATCTGCTTTTAATGTAGTGTCAGAAATCTTATATGTGTCTGTATAAATCAAGAGTGACTCCCATAGTCTTAAAGGCCAGGGACTAGAGAAACACCAGAATGAAACTAGAATCAGGAGTTGAAAGTTTTTCATGACCTTAACTTAATCAATAATGAATTTATATTAGTTTTGGAAATGTTAAAGTCAGGAAATGGAATCAGACTTTTATTTATTTTAGAAGATGCATGTGGGTTAGTCACAGGGTCCAGAACTCCAAGTAATGTACACCTGGGAGCTCTGCTAACCAAATGAGCTCATCTAAGCGTGGGATGCAAACAGAGCAAACCTGGTGAATAACTTGTCAGCATGCAGGCTGCAGCCCTGGAGCCTTTTCTTCACACGGGGCCCAAACACTTTTCTTAAGCTCAACTTTTTATAAAAGCAGATTCTGTATGCGATAAGCAGTGTTAGACTGGGCGCTGATTCAAAATGAGTTTGATAAAGGCCAGGAGCCATTCCATTTCACCCTTTTGAAAATTACTCAGCATTTTGTTTATAGGGATTGGATTTAATGATCTTGATAGGTACTGACACATCAGTCTTTTTGGAATCCTTTTTGTCTGTATAATTAAATTGAAGTTTGGCACCAGGGAATCTGGTGCTCTGTCAGGTAGTATATGTTTTTCCTAGCCTAGAATGGAAAGACTGTACAGGCAGCAAGGTATTATTCTGCTTCGCTGGATGGGGAGGAAAAGAAAGAGAGAGTGACAGCAGGCTTTTTGTACTCAGGTTGATTCAATTTTCCGTTCACTAGGCTATTGTTATTAAGGGTTTGTGTCTGAGGACTGTTTTCTGTACTTGATTTACATATGTTTGTTTTAAACCACACACTAGGTTTCTATGTAAATTCAGTTCAAAGAAGAAGGTATGCCGTTTTCTTGTGTAGTGAAATCCCCTTCATTTTCCTCTCTTTGTAGCTGTTGGCAAGTCTAATTTGTCAACGGTGTGACCATACACCTTTTACAGTCCAGCTGCAGTGTAGATGTATAACAAGGCTGGCATGTTTGAAGACACATGGACTTTTGATCCTAGAATACTGTTTTTCCAACTTAGTTCTCTTTAATCAGTATTTTTCCATTTTCATGCATACACATATATGGGGATATGATCAGGAAATTATTGTTTACAGATGTAATGACTGCACAGATAGACGTTAATAACAAAATGCTTCCAAATATCTCCAAAATAGAGACAGAGAAAACTGAGTGATGATAATGCAGCTGCTTTTTCATTTCTTTTTATGCAAAGTTTCACTGAAAATGAAGAATGTTGTTAACTCTGATAGGACAGAATTTATTTTTTTTTCTGATTTATACGAAGTCCAAGTGAAAGTACTTTGCAAAGAGATAGACTAATAGAGCTGGTAGAGAATAAAAGCACTATGTTTTTAAGCATTCTTTGCTGTCAAAAAGTCAAAAAGATTGAAGAGAGAAAAACTGATCTATATCTTGGGAAAACAAATTTCATAGCCTCCCTCCAGATTTATAGTCAGGTCATTTTGGGATGGCTATTGATGCATGTCACTAAATATGTATATGATGTTAACAAACAGCAATTGCAAATAAATGTCAGATAGATATTTGTGAGAACAAATTTTACATCCATAAAACTCAATTTGTAGGCTGCTTTTGAGAATTTACCATACAATAGTTTTCTCTTTTTTTTATAAAAAATGCGTATAGGAAATTCTAACAGGTCATGTGGGACAGCAGCAAAACCTATCTGTACTCTAAAGCAGAACAGAATTTCTAAACCAATCTCTGTTATGATGCACACACATGCAAGTACCTGTCCGCTTACAAATTCAACTTCTTGTGAAACCCACATTGTATTGGCATGGATTTTTGCCATATTAAAGACCTTGACCCTCGACAATATCTCTGTAGATTAGGGGCCTGTGCTAACAATGGCAGAGACAGAGGATTTGTTCTGTTCACTCACAGAGAAGGAGTGAGTGTGACATGATAAAGAAGGTTATGAATAGCAACAGAACTTTTAACTCATCTTTGGAAATTTCTCCCTCTACTCATCCATTTGTGAGGTGGTAGACAACTGAATAATGACTGGAATTTGCTGTCTTTCTCTGACATAGCTGTGCTTGGTCTTCTGTTAGAAAGCCTCTGGTGGGACCTTCCAAACTATGGTAGATCTTGAAGGTGACACCACACACAGTGGTGGTCCAGAAGTGAGACTGTGTTGAAGGCACCCAATAATATACACACACACACACTCACTCTATAGCGCTCTTGCAAAGATACTGTAGAGAATGACATGCCTGGGCTAAAAATACACCTCCACTTGAGCATTTCTCAGTAAGTATTGCTGAAGAAAAATGCTAGAAATGAAAGTATGTAGTATTTTATAGGGGAAAACGTAAAAACTCTTCTCTAGAAGAATGACTTAAGAGAGATGCATTGGAAGTTGTGCCTCCTAGAACAGATAAAACATTTTGATTGTTCTTACTGATACTTCATATATGTTTTATTTCTACATTTAAGAAAATAATTAGTAGAAACTCTGATGGCAGACAAGTAATTGTTTCTGCTTTCTTGGACTTAACTTGGTCTGAACCACTACATCTAGGCAGTTGTTCAACAACTATTGCTGTTGCAGGCTTCACACTGGGAATAGGCTTTGGTGGGATAAAACAAAAAACCCACACATTCTCTGCTCAATATTCTCCTATGTTTTTTCCCTTTACAGCAGTCTGAATCTCTCCTTTGCTTTTGTTAAGCAGGTCCTTCTTAAGCTAAGTAAATAAAAACAATATCTCTTGGTTTATGGTTACTAGTTAACCCCTTTGTGAGCACCAGGAGTTTACATGTATGGAAAGGTCTGCAAAAATACTCCTCAAATATTTTATAAGCAAGATTTTTTTAAAAAAATAATTTGTGAGGATATGAAATTTTATTGATCTTAAATACAGTCTGAAGACCTTGTTTTTAAAGTAAAAAAGATTACTAGAGTAGCCTTGTTGTAGCATGACATACTGTACAACAGAAAAAGTTCAAACCAGGCAGTTAAAACATTAGAGATCTCAAGAGATATGCAAAACAACTGTCTGCTTTAAATTGCTGTGGTAGTACGCAATTTTATTTAAAAGGGATTCATGATTTGAGTGCTACCATTCTATTATATGTAATTGTTTTAATAATAGGAGAAGGCTAAAATGTACTCGATATTCATCTGGGTTTGTTGTCTTCTGTGCCCTTTTGAATGAATTCACAGTAAAACCAACTTCATTTTTAAACTCTTTGTGTTGTGTATGCAGGCACTTATATTTTGTGAGACCCAAGTTGTGCTTATCATTTATGAATATTTAGCTGTTCTATTGTCAGATTATCCCATTAAGAATATGCCATATCCCATTATTCTTACCATGATGAAGTGGAGCACAAATGCTAGAAAAGATCTAATCAGCATGTGAAAGCCATTTGGGGGGGGG
>VZSZ01011981.1:270114-347556 GCA_013398815.1 Ibidorhyncha struthersii | reverse complement strand
GAAAATTAGGTTGTGCAGTCATTAATAATGAACAAGGGAGCTGTCTACAAGAGGAAGAGACTCCTTTTCCTGTCTTATTTGTTCTAATAAGAACTTTGGAGACCTGGAGATACTGGACAATCTCTGATGGAGGGAAGGAAACCATGTATTCTCCTTTTCCTCAGGTTGCAATGGTTCCGCACATATTTATTTGTCAACAGTAGAGAGAGAGGAGCTGAAAGGAGTACTAACTTCTTATTAATTGAAATCTTTGTCCAGGTCCCTTGGAGGTTCTCACCCTCCTCAGATCATTGCCCTCCTCCCTAGTACAGAAATTTTTAATATGGGTCTGACTGACCATCTATAAGGCACTTCAAATGTTTATTCCTGCTGGGACCAATTTAATGTTACTGTGTGTTTGTCATCTGAGATTCAATGCATTGGCTTGTCATTAGATGCATCTAACAAATTGATGTGAACAAACAGAAAATAAAGGGGAAAAGGGGATAATTAATAAAAGATAATATGTGCTGCCTACTTACTAACCAAAGGTGGAAATGTAAACATTGATGTTATAAATCTAAAAATGTATATTTAGCCCTTAATAGACTAGTAATTTTTCCCATAGCTTACGTGCAACCTTACTCTGTGTGTCTATGTATATCTCTGTGTGTATATATATATGTGTATGCATAAATAATATTTATCTATCTATACTTAGCCTTGTACAACTACTTGAAGCAGTCTAATGATCCCAGTGTTCTTCAAAGTTACTCGAGGCCAGTTGTGTCAGGGCCACTACTGCATTTAGTAGACCTAGCTGTGATATTAATTAGCACAACTCTTTCTCATAAAACGCTTTAATTTTACAATATTTCTGTCCTCCATTCTGGATCATTTCCAGGTAAAGAACAGCGCAGGAGCTGTAGCAGAGTTGCCAGAACAGATAAAATGCCTTAATTGCTTGGAGAGCGGGGTTTTTTGTTATGTTATGGCTTTTTAAAAGCAAGGGATGATTTTTTGTTTGTTTTGGATGACCGTGTTGCAAGTGAGAAAGTTAGGTTATAGAAGCAGTGGAACAGCAGTAACATAAAATTTACCCTGCAAAGTAAGGTGCCTCTTACGTAGTTCTTAGTACTTCTTCTTTCCTGAGACTCTGTTTTTGAAGGAAAAATGAATTTTTAATTAGTACCTGTGTGCTTTGAAAAGATAATCTTCTATACTTGTTCATGAGCCTTGAGTTTTTTTCACAAATAAAAACTGTGAGAGAAAACTGTGTGTCCTATGTTCTGGAAGGCCATCTGTCCTTTATTTTAAGATGTGTTAGTTAAGATTGGTGTTGTGTCGTACTGAGCTTATTCATCTTCATTCCTTTGTAACACATGATCTAGTGAAATGTCTGAAGATTAGAAAAGCTATATTGAGGAGGAAGTAGAAATAATTTTGTGATGATTGAGGTCAAGAGGTTAATGAATTATTTCAATTATATGTCTGCCAAGTAGAACCTTTCTGTTTTAAAAGATTTAAAAACAAAGATAATCTTCCAAGGCTGTAGCAGCAAACTCATCTTAAATGCAAAGAAGATGTGCATAAATTGAGTGAAAGCTGAATCTGGTAGCGGTGAAGCTGCTGCCGCTGCATGCCCCCGGGTCCAGAAACTACCAAGGATGAGCACACACACGAACACATGTGTATGCCCAGTAAGGGGGATTTAGATGCCATGGCAGACTCAGTCTACCCAGTAGCGGGCCCTGGTTCTTCTCAACCCAGGTTGCCTCACATGTGTGCGTGTGCACGTGGATGTACGCACACATGCACTTATCTCTCAGGTCTTTCCAGTATCTGGCACAGAGCCCCTGGCCCTTCCAGTAGCCACCTCTCAGACTCTGGTCTTTCCACTTCTTTACCCAGACTTATGGTCTCCTTGATCCCTGGATCCCAGGCCACTTACCCAAGTCACCAGCCATTACAGCCTGATATTCGCTGGTGACAAGCACTGACACACGTACCCACATGCGCTCCAGTGGTGGCCTGCATGCACGTGGCCCCTGTAAGCCCTGATCCCTCTCCAGCTGCTGCCACTCAGACACCCCCATACCCACGTGCACACAGACAGAGCTCCTCAAGCAGGAAAATAGCCAGAAATTGACTTTAATAAGAAGACAGGACAGGTCAGGCACAGGGCATGGCCACACAAGCTCAGTGACCAACCCCTGCTTATATGTTACCAGCTCCTTTTAACTCCTTATTGCTCTATTTTCACACGCTTGTTCCTCCCCAGACCACCCTCAGTCCCAAAGGTGCCATGGTCAGGTCATCTCCTGTGATATCCTGGGTAGAGGCCAGGGCAGAGTCCCTCCCTTGCCCATGTGTCTTTGTTCTCCTTCATTTTATCACGTAACCCAATGAAAGGATTTTATCTTCTAATCAGACAGAAATTGATTCCTTTTCTTTGCTTAACCATGTTGAATGCAGATTGCTGTCATTGAATACGTGCACTCCCCATGCCAAAGAAAAATAAAACCTCTAAATAAATAAACAATTCCCTTAAGCGTTTAGGTTTGTGTTGAGTATATAAGGTGTACCCAAGGTGGAACTGGAAAAATGTGCACTGGTTGGAGCTTTCTGGAGGAAGTGCATGAAGATCAAGGATGCCTGTAGTGGCACTGAAAGGAGCTTAAACTGCTTACTTGTCCTGTCTGCAGTAGCAATAAAATTATTTTGTCATTGTTGAAAACTCTCCAGAATGGGAATTGTGATGTCCCTATATAAGGACAAAAGCAAAGGTGATCTTTCCTCATGCCTCGTAATGCTGGTGAGGACAAAGCAGAGAACAAATTCTCTTTCCCCTCTTCCAAATCATACAGTCCACAAACAAGGTGTAAGGAACTAATACATGTATAGAAAATGCTATAATTTTCAAAGCATGAAGAACTTTTACAATTAGTTAAGTGGGAACTGTATTGGCACTGTGGTTTATAAAAGGGTGATCATATATTTCCTGGCTTAAAATGCAAGGTTCCACCTTTTGTCTCTTCAGAGAGCACAAACACAAGGTCATCTCATTAAATTATGGGCACCATGTACCATCACTTTAGAATTTACTATTCAATGAATACATATATAAATGTGAATTTATAAATAAACATCTTCCTGACAGTGTGTCTAAAATAAAAGTTCATATTTATCACCCATAAAATCATAGGGTGATGATTTAATGGACTGGAAAAAAACTCCGAATGTTTCTTTATTAGCTAGGTTTCTGAAGGCATTGTTAACCTGTAAATAGAAAATAACATTGCTAATATCAAGTAATACCTGACTTGTGGGGAGTTTTTTTGCATGTGTTTTGTGTGCAGAGAAAGACGGTGTTGCTTTGGAATTTGGTCAGAGTAAAGCTTAAAGCTCAGGCCTGAATTACGTGAAATATTTGAAACCAGATAAACTGCAGATGTTTAGTAACTATTTTGTCTATAAAACAAAAAAAAAAGTTCAAAACCATAGACACCCTTTTCAAATAATCCTTTATACAATTTAGTTTTAATCTCCAATTTTAGAACTTCTCTGCACCTGACTTTTAGATAATACAATTATGTTTTCTTTAGTAGGCCAGCATTGGTCCATTTCCCCATATTTTTTTTTTGTATGCCTCACTGCCACATAAACAGAGGAGGAATATAGAACAGGCTTAGGCGTTAATTCATTCAATATGTAGGATTTTTGAAATGCAACTTGAAGAAAATATATTGCTCTATTGTTTTCCTGCAGTCTCCAGTGATTTCTCAGTCCAGAAATAACACACTATACAGGATTGCTCTGTGTTTGTGGTGGTTTGGGAATCCAGGAGAATGTAGTGCATGTTGTCTATAACAGCTGCCTTCAAATATGGCGGGGGAAAGGAAATAAACAAACACAGCCCTTTCCAAGCGGAAAATGAACATGGTTTCTAGAGACTCATGCTGGTGAGCTCCAGCAGGAGCTCAGGTAGGTGAATGTGAGTAATAACAGTAAGAGGATGCTCTGTACTGACAGGGGTCTGGTGGCATCTTATTGGCAGGCAAAGTGGCTGGTGGGGAAAGAAACCTTTTCAGTTTCCACTGGGGCGGGTGGTGGGCTGGAACACCAAGAGGTGGGTGGTGGCTGCGGTTTCCTCCTCCTTCACCAGCCTCCTGGTGGTGGTCCCCAAATCTTCTCCACCCTTTCCAGTCCCTTATTGCACACCTGTGTGTTCAAAGAATACTGTAACTGCTGGCANGTCAACCCTTTTGAAAGAAATTTTACAGAATTAAAAAAAAAAAAGTCTAAAATTTGCAGCTTGACTTCTCTGTTTTCTACATCTTAGCTCAGCATAAACACAGTTTAAGGTGCCAGGTAAAACTTTTCTGTTTAGGAGGAAGGCTCACAAATGAGTGGAAGGGGAAGAGGTGAGAAAGAAGGTGAAGGTGAATAGGTGCATAGAGAGGAAGAGCTAAGTTTTAGGAAATGGCTATTTTATTGTTCTTACACTTAATAATGCACTCAGTTTTTGTTACCATCTCTGCTCCTATTTGTTTGGTTAGTCTGGCCTAAAATTTGATCCATACTACTTCAGTTTCTCTAAATCTGAGTGAATACTTGGAAGGGGAGTGCAAATCTCCATTAAAAAAAGGTGTTCAGAATTAAGATTATTATTATGTTTACAGGAGGTATCTCACATTCTGTTTTATATGCCAGGATGCTTTTTTTCCCCAATACTTGCTTATATGACCTGAAAGCCACACCAGAAAAGTCTGTGAACGTGTTTCTGAGATATGTTTAAATGAAAATTGGAAATATACACAATGTTTGATAAGAGTCTCCAAAGGTGGGAGGGCAAAAGCTATTCCTGGCTTCCAACAATGAAAAAAGGCATGTATATGCCAAAAGGCACTTAGGGAAAAAGTAACGGAAAATATGTACTGGGCGTGGCCCGGATGGAAGTTTCCAAGCTCATTTTTGTCTCACAGGAACTCTTCCTGTGCCCAGATTTAAGGAAAATATGGAATACCATGTGCTGTACTTATCTTTACAAGTGTTTGTCTTTTAGACACCTGAAAGAAATTTTTCTTGTCATAGTTTTTCTTTGTCACTTTAATAAGTTGTTTATGCATAGCACTGTAACAGTTATTGCTAGAACACAGTAACTGAAAAAGTATGTAGGACATAGATTATAAAAGAAAGAGAGAGCAGTATAGAAAGTATGAAATGCATTTTTATCAAGCCTCATCATGAGATCCTAAGGATTTTGCATGGAAACGAAGTCGAAATTCATACTGCATAATAAGGTTCATTTCATTAACCTGCTTGTTTTCCCCTCTAAAATGTCATGGGAGAATGTGTGATCAGAGGAGATAGCATCCGCTGGCAGAGGCAGAAAGCTATCTACTGCAGCAATTTAACTATGAGCTTCTAGAGCTTCTGTTGCCAAAGGATCCAAATACCTCAAAAATCTCAATTACTTCATCCTCGTGGCAACTAAAGCGAAGGCTATATGATGTCCTGGATCTCATCTGTAAAAAGGGCTCTTAAACCTCCTTTAATCTCCCTGAAGATGTTTTAACCATCACAGAGTATGGGATACGACTTGAAACAAGACCCTTTATTGGAGCATTATTTCTTTGAGTTATTAAAAGAAAAAAAAAAAAAAAACAAACAAAAAAACAAACTCGGGAGAGGAAGCAGGTCATGATAAGAGAGTGAAGCGCTAATATTTAGTGTGACTGTAGGTTTTTCTCCTCAGTAAGCTAGTGATTTTACTGTTAGGTTTACACAGGTTAAATACTTAGTGTAAATGTGTGAATCACAAACATCTTGTTTGACATTTTTATCATGTAAAGTTGGTAGTTAAAATGCTGGGTAATAGTGACAAGTCTATACAATTCCTAAGAGTGCCACTTGTTTTTTGTAGACTTTACAAATAGCATAATTTACTTTCCTGACTTTAATCTTTCAAGGAACACAATTGTCAAATGATAAAATTATATCTCTGGCTGGAACTTCTTATTGGATTAATAATAAGACATGGGGTTTTTTTTGCATATTAGGGATTCATCAACAGGACAGTTAATTACTAAAATAAACTGAAGCAGCATGCTGGATGATAGTAAAGTCCTGAGGCTATTTTCTTCTCTCCCATGATCATCCCATAAAATAAAGGGATTATCCAAATAACAACCCAAATTTATTTTTATGGGACTCTTTTAATGCAATATTTTACCTTCCCTTCTATTTCTGCTTCTGGAAAAATATCCCTCTAAAATTGTTAATTTCCCTCAGAGAACGTGGTATTCGGCTATACAGCATATTCAGTAAGAATTTTTTCACAATTGGGGAAATCTTATAAATTTGGAATTTGCCGTAGGTGGTTAAGTTTTGTAAGACATTGGGTACACTCAGTGTCATGTTCTAACTCAAAATTACATGAAAAATTTATTTAAAGCTCAAGAACTTGTCTAAATTCTGTGACTTCAAACCCTCACCACTTTTAAGTCTTTATTAAAACATGCTGATATTTTACTGGCTCATACTGTGAACCTGCAGCCCAGGTCTGATTTTTCTTAGTCTCAACTCAGAAAATTAGTAAAGCGTCCTACCTGTTGCCTAAAGTGTGACAACGAATGGTTGAGAAACCTTCCTGTTATTTCCTACAGAGCTCTACTGAGCCTGATGGCTGTAGGAAGGCCTTATGGCTCTTCATGGGACTGCCATATGTGGCAGGTTGTAGATGTCCTTCTCAGTGCTACGGTTGCAGTGAAACAGTATTGTTAGAGACTTGACTGCTGCATTTCTTCAGCTATGAATGGGGTTGATGAAAGCTGTGGCTTTCACTGAAATTTCTTAATGGGACTAGAAGAACTGTGTGTATCCCTGCACTTAGCTCCACAATCCTCTCTTTCCACAGTTGGGTAGAAGGTTCCCAGGAGGTTAAGAGGAGAGCAGGAGAGGAGGACAGAGACAGCACAAATTATTCTTTAAAGAGTATAAGCTTCATAGTCTTCTCCAGGTATTCACCTGTGAGCAACGTACAAGGTATACCTGAGGTTTATAAGTGGAAAAATTTGAAAGAAAAAAAACAAATCAGAAAATTCTGATGGAAAAAATGAAGACTGAAGAAATTTGTTTCAGTCTTTTTATGCATGGATATTTTGAATTATATCTTTCGGTCCTTTGGTCCCAACTTTTATTAGATTCTCAGAAGAAGCTAATGATTTTGAATACAAGCTGTACTTTTTTTAGCTACTAAGACAGCATTTCCTGCTCACAAGTGGCTCTCATCCGAAAGCGTTTCCTAATTTGGCATTTTTGGGATTGCATATTTACTGCATATCATTGACTTTCAGCTCAAAGCTGTTTGAATTTGCACTTGATATTACGAATTTTTTTAACTGTTTTCCCTGCAGAGAAACTAAGAAAAAATCCTGCTGTCTTCTGAATTGTTTTGCAATGCATTTCATTGTACAAACCTAAACCTGCTGGTATCATGTTTAGTGACTATTTATACATGCAGACAACCATTTTTTTTTCCACAATATTTTGTGTTCACCTCCAAGAGCTTCACTTTACTTCCAGGTTTGGGTTTGGGGTTTTTTTTGTTTGTTTGGTTGGTTGGTTGGTTTTGGGTTTTTTGGGGTGGGGGCATAATTCAAAATAAATTGTGGGATTGCTCCTTTTGCATGGAAAACTATGAAATGTGGCAGAAATCGATAACCAAGCCAAATTATCTAAGCTGTTTCAACTGCAGAACACTTTAAATTATGTTCCTACTTCTCTTGTTGGTATTGGTGATCCTGCATAGTTTCAACTGAGGTCAGAGTTTTGCCTTATCATTCATAAAACATAAGAGGTTCCAGCTGGCTTTCCCATCAGCAAATTAGCTATGCAGGGCCATCAGAAATAAACAGGAAAAAAAAGTAAAACTAGCTTAGTCGGTTAAATGAGTAGATAAATGATGATTTTATATTTGTAAGACCTATTTAAAAGAAAAATACCAATGTCAATAGACACGTTTTAGGAGTTGAATCCCTACCTTACAACTCATTAAACTTTTAAAGCACAGGGTACACCATTTTAAGGACTTAAGCTGGTTCAAGGACTTAGCTGAGTTAAAACAGCTTAATTGAGTTTCACCATGTTAAATTAAGCTGATATGCAGCCCGGGACCTAATTAAGAAAGTCCTACATAAGCAGTATCAGATGTGCTCCTTGTATGCTATCTATCACATCTCAGTTCTTTGAGAAAGAAATAAAATGTTACTATTAGTTGTCATCTAATCAACTCTATAGATCTACCTCAGCTCAGGGATGGTAGAAGAATTTTCTTTTAGCTCATGAATCAGCAGACTCCTGTTAGCATTTTTAACAAGGTTCTGTGTTTGGAGGTCGTCCCTGTGCAGTGCTGCTGAAAGGTTTTTCTGTGGTTCCACAGGTGTAGACGGCATTGTCAGATGTCAACAGGCTTTGCATTTGTGGGTGAAGATCACATTAATCATGGGGAGAGGCAGGGTAAATTTATTTTTATTTTATTTAGGTGTAAATCATTTGAACTATATATTGAGCCTTTTCTGCACTTTATAATAACTGTTATTAAAAGAGACTCAAGTTTGGAATTCCCAAAAGCTGAAAAATAACAGATAAACTACTTTAAATACTCAAGAACTCATTTAATTTAAATCAAAACAGATTCCTTAAAACCTTAAACTGAAACAATGTTAGCTAAAGGGCTTTCATAAAAGGATTAATTCCATGAGAATTAACTAGCTTGTGCCTAGGTATTAAGCTCTGAAAACATCATGAACAGTTAGGATGGGCGTAAATACCTGAATTCATCAGTAATACCTTAGTTAAATACCAGCTCAGTGTTAAAGTGCCTTAAAGACACTTCAAAAAGTGAAGTATTTTCTCTTTAATTTTTTGTCATAATTAGGTCAATGTAATTAAGAAAACATTGAGTTCTCTGAGAAAGTTGAGAGATTTTCATAGGCTGTCAAATTGAAAGTTGTATCTTTTGAAATGTTGGTTTAAGAAAAACTTGGAAGGCTTAAAATGCAGGAAATGTGGTAAGTAAGGTCAAGAAATAGAAACTCTGCTAGATAAAATTTTTGAGGAGACCGGACTATTTAAGATGAGAAAGTCAAATACTCAAGGCTGTATTTGTAAGATGCCTTTCAGTGGCTTTCTAGGATTATGGAGACTGGAAAGAGAAAGGGCTTTTAAGCAAAAGCTTGGCACTGCAAAGAACATCTAATCAGAACATACAAAATCTTGAAAAGTTAATATAGATAATGAAAAGAGAAGGAAAAAGAGGAATAGAATCTGTTAGAAGCAGGACAAGTATTCCCAAGGGGAAAAAAGGGGACATAGAACTTGTAAAAATACACTATATTAAGTTGTAGAGAAAGTGATAAGTCAAAACGACAAAAAAAAAAAACCTAAAATTTGCCTGAAATTGTATATTAATGAAATGAATTTGCCTGAGAACAATTGTGATGAACTTAATTTTAAACACCTTAAAGAAAAGTCCTACTGAAATTCTATCCCAAGTAGCAATAGGCTGTCCCTGAAACAACTGAAAACAATTGCCTCATGTCATGCACTGACTTTAGCCGTTGACGTTACGTTTGATGCAATGCCAAGAGCTGATACTGTAGTGAAATCCAAACACCTAGTATGAGTTCTGAAGTATTTACGGAAAGTAAATCTTCATTTCTGAAGTTCATTACTGTCTATACGTTTCTTGTAAAGTCTTGTCTTAACCTAGACGTTCAACAGATTATTATCAAGCCAGTTTATGCCATCAGGTTTGTAGAAGAAAGGCTCCATAAATCGTCAGTAGAAGGGTGAAATGTGTTTGTATGCACATGCAGCATTCTCTCTGCATTCTTTTCCATTCTCTTTAAGAAGCTGTGTATTTCTTCAGCTTGAACGTGTGTTTGTGTATATATTTATCGATGTTACATGTTTGGTAGCGGAATTATGAACTGCTGGTTCTGTGTTGTACAATGTGAGTTGTGATCTTACAATCCTGAGTAAAATTAATGAACTAATAAGAGATCCATTTGGAAAGAGAGAGGTAACAACATGCAAGGCTTTTTTTTTTTTCTCTGTGATAATAGATATTGCAAGAAACGGTATCAATTGACCTACTCCCAGTTATGATTATCAAACCTGACTGTACCTTTAGTTATGCAAACAAGTGAAATTGTAGGATCACCAGAGACCATTTATTCATAGCTCTCACAAAGGAAATGAAATTCTGGAAACTCAGAAAATTCAGTGCAGAAAGGCAAGGTAACTTTTTTATATCAAGCCACACTACTACACCATCTGTGTTTTCTGACACTTATGGAAATTATTGCTGTAGTCAAGCTTTGTGACAAAAAATAGTTTCTGGGGAAAATGACTGTAAAGCTATTATCCCTGACTTCTTTGAAATAATTCCATGGTGACTTTGGCTTTACCATAAGCACACCGTTTCATGTTTGATATTAATTCAATTCTTATAAGTACAGAGTGATATGAGGTGAAAGGAATCTGGTGCAACTCAGGTCTTAGGTGCAAGTAGCTTTTAAGTTAAACCAGGAACATAAAAATAAATAATAATAATAAAAAATAGTATTCTAACTTAACTGCAAGTGAAAATCACTTAGTATCAACTTGTTGAAAAGTTCATCTTAAGATTCCTATGACAGCTAGCATTTAAACTGGACGTTGCTTAAAAATATGACTAGAGAACTCTAGCAGAATACTATCTCATCTCCAGCTGTAAGATACAAAATATTTGGGTATTATCGTTTGACAGCTTAAACATATTTAATTTATAAAAACTAACTTAATTTCATTAGAATTTAACATTCATCATTACCACTGTAATTTGATACAAAATTATTACATGCATGAAAATTAAATTGGATTTTGCATGTTTATCCTGTTAACTTCAATTTATTCTGCAGATGCTAATCACTAGAAGAGGTAATAAGAAAAAAATTGTTTTAAGCTTAGGGACTCTAATCCAGTACGTTACATGTTTTCTGTCACTGTTTATATTTCCAGAGTAACGAAGTGCCTTTATTTGTATTTGTTAGCTAATGAAATTTTAGCTTTGAAACCTCCAGATAAATTTTACTGTAACTTCTATGGCGAATGCATTCTAATGTCTTTTGACATATTCTTGGTTATTAGTGTTGGGTATCATTAAGGACAGTAAACTGCTATTACTAGCATTATTCCTTAAGTCTAAACTCTAAATTAAATCTTGCCTTATTCAATAGTATCCCTGACTGTTATAATAAAGTGTTCCTTGGCTATTTTGATAGGAAGGGAAGATCTGGGTAACTTTGGGCTGGATGTTATCATTAGAACATTTTGAGCAGCATAGCATTAAGCAAGAGATCGGATTAAGTCCAGCGGATCTATTTCTGTGCAGAAAACCTTCTCATTCCTAGTTTCATGCTGGGAAGAATAATATAATCTTAAACAATCATAAATATGTAGTTGATTTAGGAAATAGTCATTTAGAGAGAGATTTATCAAGTCTCTCAGCAGCTAAATGCTCCTGTTTTGGCACATAAATTAGCAGTCTCGTTTTCTGGAATCCTGGCAGCTGCCAATTTTCAGTAGAAATCAGTGCACAATTTAAAATAAAATTGAGTATTTGCTTTATTGTTGATATCCCCAAACTGAAAGCATGACCAGTCTTTTAATACCTGGTTTTAAAACCCACTCCAAACTGAAATCACTCAGGAAATTCCCACTGAATTCACTTGGATGTAAACTGGTCTTTAACAATTGCTGGGTTATTTCTTTGTATTGAATGTATAGTCATCTTTCTTAAACATCTCCACTTTACACCTCTAGTATGATTTTTGGATCCATTTTTCACAGTCTGAGTTTTCTGAGTAGCTAAAATGTATGATAGGTCATACTCACATGCTCCAGTTGATGGGTGGGATGAATCTCAACCAGTAAGAATATAGGAGGTCAATAGAATGCTAGTTAATAAGTGTAATTTTTGTACATCATCAAGCCATTTTTTAATCCATGTAAATGAATTGAAATAAAATTAAATTAACGAGCATACACATAATTATGTTCACCACTTAAAAAATAAATGTACCACCTTTAACATGGAAGAAAGTTAATCTAGTTTCTGCATCTACAGAAATTTGCCATGAGCATCTTCATCTCCTTTTCATAACTCTTTGTCATCACTAGCAGCTCCCAGAGCTCACTTTTACTCTGTGTGGGTCAGTCCAGTTGGGCAGTTGAAGGTGGGGGTGCCAGGAGTACCACCATCTGGGTTTAGTCTAATTAATTTAGATAATATAAGCAATGAAAAAAAAAAAAAAAGAAATAATGGCATGGCCTCTATCCTCAGCAATGGAAACTGAACCTGTCAAAAAGATTTTAGGGACATTTGAACAGCCAGAGTTGAAATTCAAACTGCAAAATCTTTTTTTTTGCCAAACATATCTGTGCAGTGATCACATGCACGTGAAGATGTACAGTATGAGGCTCCTGTTCTTCAGAGCACATCCCATTTGCACTTTCTTGTCAAAAAAAACAGTAGGCTTTCTCTTGCATGTAAGAGTGAATATTTCATTTCATCACGTATTTAAATGATTTCTTTTGCTAGTTCTGAAGAGGACTGTGTTATGACAAAGTTTTATTTTTAATGGGTTTCAAAGGATACAACTGAATAGTCTTTGAGAGAAGAGTTGATCTTAGGGCTGGTGTATGCGGCTAGATTTAAGAGAATACTGATCTTCTCACAGACAGCTAAAGTGATATAGAACAGCTTTTTTTCCTGTGTGTATAGGGAGAATCTTTCATATCTTTTAACTGAATTCAGCAGGAGCTACAGTATTTTTGAAGCTATGGCTAATAATGGATATTGGTCACTTTATGGCTGATTAACGTAAGTCCTGTTCATGCTTGTTCTAAAGAAACTGATCCTCACAAAAATGAGATTCGGAATTTTATATTTCAAAGCTAGCTATCAAATTAAAGAAATGTTTCTTGTCTCACTTTTAGATTTATGAAGTTATAGTCCATAAGGTTTCTATGATACTTGCTTGAGAATTATTTTTTTTTTTTGTATTCTTTTGGTATCTGAAATGATTAAGACTATGAAAACAGGTGAAACTGTGGGTCATATGGAGCTTTATGGCAAGCCTCCTGCCAGGGTAGAGCTTTACTCCAGATTTTTCAGAAGCACAGGTACAAACACAATGATTTATTGGACTATTTGTTTATGTGGACCATTTGTGTTTGTGTAGCCTTGTTAATAAATGTCCTCAGCACATGGTACCATTAAAGTGGCTTGAGGTGCAAAGCAGAGATAGTCCTTTGATTCTACAGGTGAGGAGTGTTCTGTTTGAAAGAAAAAGAAACGAAACAAAACCAAAAAAACCCGAAACAAAACAAAAATCAAATCCATAACTCAACACAAAAAGAAACAAACCGCAACACCAATCACAAGAAGGTTTTAAATTTCAGCAATAAATGTCTTTTGTTACAACGGGGGGAGGATAATTTTTTAATTGTTCAGTTTAGTCCCTTGACATCTAGATAATAAATACTAATATGTTAATATCTTACGATGATGATAAATCAACTCACTCAAAACAAACCAGAAAGTTTAGGTTCTTTTCACATGCCACACTTTAAAAAGATATTTACTGTCGTTTTACCCAATTTAAAAAAAAAAAAAAAAGAAGGTCTCTGGAGAACTACAAAGACAGTGCCTGGTGATTGCTTATGGCATATGAACATTACTAAATTTTTTGGAAGGGGTTGCTTATAAATTTGCAAAAATATTTTTTAATTAATTGCACAGTAACAATTTAAGTCATTATATTGTAACACTTTGGTGGCATAACGTGTGTGAACTATGTCCACGTTTGGGTTTCAGATCTTGACAGAAGCTGAAGTGATTACAATGGCCTCTTAGCATGATTTGTCCTGGTGTATTTATTCTCATTAGATATTTATCACAAACCTCAGGTGTCCACAGATCAATCTGTGTTCTGTGGGAGGCATTTAGAAGGTAGAATTGAAAACAATTAGTTTTAAGCTATGAAGTATCAAGAAAAACATTTTAATTCACAGTGCCTAATATTCTAACACAGGCTGAGCATTTGGGGTTTTGTATTTTTTTTTTTATTGAGGTTTTTTTTTGTGTTTATCTTAAAGTGTGATTATAAACCACTTATTCATACAAGAAAAGGCAAAGTTATACATATGCACAATATGTCACGGATGTTGTTAAAGAAAGTAAAATGCTTTCTTAAATGTTTTAAAATCAGAAATCCTAAAAAACAGAGATCTGTTAAGTGATAATTGTAAGCGACGTGCTAACCTGGTCAAGTTTCTGATGTAAAATAAACATTTGTGGTATTTTTTTATTTTATTTTTTTAATAATAATATAATATTTTTGAATGAGTAACCTTGCAGGGATGGTGAAAGTGACTAACTACTCCTTTACATCAGATATTTGTTCACAGTGTTTTTGGAACTGTCAGAAAGGCATCGCTTTCACCCAGTGTTTTGAGAACGTATGTCAGTAGTTACTCAATGAAGCTCCAGCTTTAACAAGACTCAGTGATGTGACAAATAGTAAAACATTAGTGATTATATGCATTTCTTGGACATCTTGTTCCAGTGTTTGGTGAATGATATATTGAAGAAAGTATCTGTATTAGATTAATAAGAGAGCAGTGACAGGACAAATTTAACCTAGTGATTTTGAAAAGAGTCCAAAGGGCTTTTGAACATAACATAAAAGAAAATACTGCTTGATGGATGATAAATTCAGATTTTTGAAACATTTTCTCTGCCTTCTTCTGGATCTGGCTTTAGGAACGTGTTTCTGAATAATGGCTTTGGGATGATACCGAGAATGTAATTTCTTTTCTGTTCTAGAGACTTTATGAATTTAGATGCTGTCTTGTTTCAAGGTCTCTTACTCTGGAAAACTGATAGTATCTGTGACATACTAGGAAATTAGTGCCAGCTACGATTTCATTCTTAAAGATGTTTATAAATGAAAAAGTCTCCTAAGACTGTAAAGTTTTGTTGAGGTTAGACCTAATTTTACTACTAGCTGACATATCAATAAAAATATATATTTCATAAGATAAACAGACCTAATTGATTTTTTTACAAGAACATTGAAATTTAGATCATTTATGCCTAAAAATTATATAAATCTTAAATTCCTTCAGTAATTTTTGTTAGCAATTTTTAATTCTTTTTATTGAATCTTTATTGCTTTTTTTGCTGCTTTCAAAATGTAAATAAGATTTGCAATTCAGTTCTTACCCCCTTTTTTTTTTAAAGTTTATTTTTTTCATCTTCCCTTTTTCCATTCCTTAGCTTTCAGATTATCTTCTTTAGCNAAAAAAAAAAAAAAAGAAAGAAAATAAATTTCATTTGGACAAATTGATCTTTTAATGTGATCTTATTCAGTCATTTGAACTGTACTGCATGACAATATGAGTAAGCTAAAGAATAGTTTAACCAAAGCTTTGGTTAAGCCTACCATAATTCTGTAACAAATGCTTGCAGTTCTTTGAAAAGACTAGTTAAAATTCCTCTCACTCAGAAATAATGGAGATTTTTTTTTGTGTTAGTTCAATTTCACAATTATATGTTGTTACTGATTTGTAAATTTAATGGAGTCATACTGATTCTACCTCACATAATGAAAGTATTTGTTTCAGAAGCTCTGTTTCTTTGATTTATTCTTCCTGTATCTGAATAAATAAGAGAAATCCCGCTTATAAAATTTTGTTTGAATCAAAACATGAAAAGGTAATACTTTTTTGTTTTGATGGTTTATTTATTTATTTATTTATTTTCTCCTGCTATAGAGATAGTTGGGCCTTCTAAAAGTAGCCCTTAAGAATTTTTTCTCAAGGAAATATTTCTCATAATATGGGTACGACTGGGAAAGAAAAGTATAAGAGAGTGAGAAGAGAGTGTTTGATCTATGCTGTATATCCTAGTAGAGATCTGGAAATGTAATATAGAATATTGGTCAATAATGTGTATCTAGTTATTACTTTTACCTAATTGTACTCAGATGGAAACTTGAAACATTTCTGCAACTCTCAGTTTTACATTTTAGCATGGAAATTTTGGCATTGATATCTCCATGCAATTTATATATTTTTAGATATGTGTTTAGAAGCAATTAGAAACATGTTAAAAAAGATGTCAAGATAAGATATGTGAAAGCCTCAGTTAATGGAAATAATATAGAAACTGGTGTCTAGCCAAGCCTGTATCAGCAACAAAGAACTGAAGAAAAAAAACTGAAGTTGAAAGCTATTTGTAAAAAATTCTAAGTTTTAGACCTGTCAATGTTGGAGATAAAATTATCAACCTACAGAAATATTTTTTAGCTTTATAGATTTCAGTATTATTATTTTCATGGCACAATTAAATTTTCAAGGTTGTAATAGACATATTTTTGTGAGCAGAAAGTTAAAAAGAAAAGCGCTTGTACATTGCATATCTCTAACCTACTACAAGAAAAATAATTTTTATTTTCTTACACTTTCTCTAGTCCTTCCTGTTAAGTTTATGTTTTTTTAAATCAAGCTAAAAAAGGCTGTGTTAGTAAAAACACATTATAAACCTTAAGTACCCATTTGGAAAGAGATCTGGTTTTAATTATAGGAATGTCAAAGAAATACACGGGAATTAAAAACTTTCTACACTTGTTTCATGAGTGTACATGCTATTAAGTATTACTAATAGATTATTTAATTTGTATTGTGTGTTCTGCTATGGTCTGCCTATGAAAATGTCCTTTGTTTCAAAATAAAATAAAATGGTAACTTAGAAAGGTCTTCCCCATAACTTATGTTTGTGAGCACCTACTATGTCAGAAGTGAGTAACCAAACATTATTAGATCTAATTTTGATATCTGTAGTACTAAGTTAGATCTCTTAATTTCATATTCTTGTGATAGAAGTACTTGAGAACTTAACTTTGTAAGTTTCAAGAAACTGGACGCTATTTTTGAACACAAATGATGCATAATTATAACGTGGAATGCATTATGTTAAGATTTTAAATTTCAGCCAAATTCTTCTTTGACAGTTCAAAACAGAAGGAAATAGTTTATTTTCATAACATCTCCTGCTGCTTCTGAGTTAAGATGAAAACAAAATTACATGACACAACTTTGCATTTTCAGGGAAGACACTATCCACTGAGAGACCTGCAATTCCTTACACTGCTCTTTTAGATTTCTTTGGGATTGTCTTTGAAGATAAGATACTAAATTGTGAAGTTTATAAGTTAGACTGCATGAATCTCTTCTCCAGTGTAGGTGTTGCTATATTTTGCCGTGATAGAAAGGACACTGTAAATCTAGATAGAGTAAGTTTAAATTTAGCAAGGTCTTATCTGAAACCTTATGTACAATTACAGGTTTTCAGAATCAAAAATATTAACTTCAGATGAGCAGTTTAAGGGGAATGATCACAGCTCTTCATATATGAAGAAATAGTAAAGCTGTTAGCTTTCTTAAAGGTTTAGTGTTTATATGATATGCTGTCCAAAAACGTAAACATCAAGGAAGGAGTAAATAATTTAAAAAGGCAATGCTGGTACACGATCAAGTGGCTCCAAATTGATCATAAATGTGTTAGAACTGACAAATTTTCTAAACATTAAAAGTGTTGGAACAGTGTTCTGAGAAGAATTATGGGGCAAACATACTGAATTTAAAAGCAAACTTGAAGAATTTCTGTAATTCTTCTCTCTTAAAAAAAGTTTCTGCTGAATTTTCAGGTTTTCTTTCATTCATCAGAAAGAATCACAACTGTCACACAGCTAGCTCAAAACAAGGGTTTTCAGGTATAAAACACAATGTAAATGCAACAAAGGTTATAAGTACGCTCTAAAAATAGGCTGACGTTACCCTTTGAAGGCTTCTTTTGTGTTTTCCTGTCAATCAACCACATAAAATATTTTTACTTGTTCTTACTGCTTCAGACTTACATTTTTATTGTATTATCCCACACTGAAATTCAGGTTTACTTCTGAAACACGTTGTGTTTGAACTACATTTACAACTGTCCTCTAGATAAATATCATCTCAGTATGTTTTGGCAGTGGCAGAAAGTGATTGAAAAGCATTTAGAATATAGCATTAAACTTATACTCCTAGGTCTTAACATTTCCTCATTTGTGATGGTGGGGAGGGGAATAAATCTGTGTTCTCTTGTGGAAGGCGGGGTGGCACTAGATTTCCTTAAATAATCTTGAATTAGGTATGCAAATCGTATCATCCCTGTCTGTAAACATTTAAGAAACCTAGTCAATTTATTATTTCCAGAATTGTCTCTATATTGGACATATATTAGTAAATCTCAGTTTTAGTGGTATTGAATGAACTATGACAAGATATTTCTTCAGTTTTTAAAATTTATACACACTTGGTAAAGTTTTCATTATGTGTGGTCCTTAGGTCAATCATATATATATATATTATCTTACATAAATGATACCATGACTGCACTCCTTTCTGTGTGTATCAACCTGCCAGGCTTCCCAATTTACCTGACAACTCAGTCTGAGAAACAGGGCAAATTAGGCTGTAGTGAACTCCAAATTGCTATTTCTGGTTGCTCCCTTAGCTGACACCTTTGCATATTGTACATTTTAAGATACTTGATAAAAGGATCAAAGTCAATTAATAGCATCTAATTTTCAGATTAGAATAATTTCAAAAAAATTCTTCATTGTTGGGAAATTTAAGGTCAAGATTGAGTGCTTTTCCAGCTGGGTGTTCCGTCATCTCAGTTATATCTGGAAAGTTTATAGCTAGTTGAAAACTTGTCTCGAAGTAATAAGGAGTCATGCACTAAAACAACTTTACAGAAGAAACAGAATGTGCTTCTCTTGTTGTGTAGGGATAAGCTGGTCTTGCAATACCAGAACTCTTCTGACATCTTTAGTGATGAGGTGTGTGAAGGTCTTAAGTTTTTTTTCCATTTCAAAGAGAACAGATGGAAGTAGAAGGTTAAGCTGTTGGATATTTAATATTGGCAATCCTATTGTGGCTTCAACAGAATTAAACTTTTAATGAGCATCTTCAACGTGCTCTACAGCAGCAGACTGCAGTGTGTCTCTCCTAACATTAGGAGGATATAAGTGACTGGTTTCATGACCCCCTGCAAGCTTTTGCTTCAGGTATCTCCCATAAAATGCACGGATTTGGACAATGTCTAAATAATTTATGTTTGGCTTACAAAGGCAGCGTTTCGGAGGATGGTTAATTGTGGGACTTCTCCTATTTGTATTTGGCATGTGCAAAAGTTACCTCATGAAAATAACTCAGCAACGAGCACCCAGACTGGCACTAAACAGCAGCTCTCCGTACAAAAATACAGTTTTGTTTCTCTGTTGGGGGGGGGGGTAGGTTTGGGTTTTGGAATGTTTTTTGTTTTAGTAATAAAGACATGGTAGAGAAGAAAACATTAAGAGAAAAAAAAAAGAAACATAAGAAATATAAGAAGTTGTGGAAACCATGAAAGTCATTGCTTGGATAACCACGCTGTTTTAAAATATTCATAAATGAGAAACTTCTCTGTTTCGTTTGCCAAGCCTTACGTTTCATAGTGATTTTCATTCCTATGTGATCAAATTGTTTTCTTTAGGTGACACAGAGCATCCGAATGACAAAAAAAAAAAAAAAAAAAAGGAAAAATAGATTTTAGGCTGTAATAGAAGTGAACCAGGATTATCTGCTTCTGTCAGATAACTGCCAGCTGACACTGTTTGTAATTGCATAGAGGTCTGTATCTTGGAGCATTAGTTAGAATATTACAAGAAGCAAGATCTAGTGCAGGAAGGGGAAGAGTATAACATAGCCAATTTAATAATCTCGTTCCGTTTTTGTTCTAAAAAAATACATATAACATTTTTTCTTCCTTATGAGAATAATACAGCATTACTAGAATGTATTCGTTTGCAACCTTGCAAATATAGCTAACCTTTCTCTTTTAGATAGTTAGAGATTCCTGTTTAATGATACTTGTAATATTGCTTTTAGGGATTTGTAACATAATTATATTCCTAATACTGAACTATTTTAATTACCAATTTACACATACTCTTTACTAACATATTTCTATCAAGGGAGTTTTATGTGTACACACACACACACACACACATATATGTATATACACACATTTACATTGAAACACCCTCTGCTTTTAGTCAACGAAAAGTGCTTGGGAAATGAATAATGTATATGCAAATTACATGCAACTACTGCTAAGATTACAATTTTAATTCTTTATCAGACAGATTTGTTGCCAGTTTAATTTGCATTAAAATATTTTAATCTGCTGACATGGATGGTAGTTAGATTCCATTATAGATTATTTTCCCATAAAGTTTCTGTTATTAAACATAATAATATAGATTTTGGGTTGTGTTTTTTGTTCTAGGCTTTGGGAACACATAACTCCTGGATTGCTGTGTTTTTACATTATACATGTCTAAAATCAGGATTGATTCCCCATGTTTCAAAGGTTATTTGAAAACTGACATTTCTGTCAGTTCCTAAACAAATTTTAGCATGCAGGAAAATATTTACCAAAGAATGTGTGCCAAACAGAATAATTTCTATATGATAAACATAATCTTTTCAATAGGTAAAATGATTTATTATTAAACTGAGGCCTCAGCTATCAAGAACTAAGAAATGGAACCTAATTATCTTTTGAACTTCCAGTCCTCATGGCATGAACTATGTACACAGGCAGGGGTTGTGCCTCTACTGTTGTTCTCTCTAGTCTTGTTTGAAATTGCTTCTAGAGATGAAATGCAACATGTGCTTTCATTTTGCATTTGGATTTGTCTCTGCCACAGAATTCGTAAGTGAATCTAAGGGAAGCTTAATTTTTCTCATTACAAACAAACATATTTATCGGGGCAAATGATGAGTTCATCTACTTCATAATATAGCATTGCAAAGTATTGAAAATTTATGTTAAACCTCCTCCCACCTCAAAAACTTTTTTTGGAGGGATGGAAGAAGTACGCCTTTTTTCCCCATGTATAGTGACCGCTATTATTTTCTCAATTTAAGATTGAGCCACTTCATTCATACTAAAAATATGGTAGGATAATATGGTCATATCACAACTCCACTTTTAGGCTTCTTAGTCACTGCAACTTTTTGGTTTTTTGTTTGTTGTTTTTTTTTTTATAAACTGAGCATTCTAAGTTTTCAGTTGGGTATGGTCTGTTGGACCGCTTAGTCTGCAGGTTTTATTCTTTATTTTCCTAGCTCAAAGAATCTTATTCAAGGTGTCCTTCTGCTATTCAGATTGTAAGATTTGCCCAGCTGTCTGTTGAAAACGTTACCTTCTCTGATTTGATAAGCAGAGCTATACATAAGACAGAGCTCTTCCCTAGGGCACTTGATCTGCCTGTCTGTACAAGCTTGTGAAATTCATGTTTCCAGCTTGGCTTTTCTCTAGCAGTTTAACTCAAGTTTCATAGTATGGTGTCATCTTTGCACAAAGCAGCAAGGAAAGAAATTCATGTATAACCTAAGTGTGTATCATGAGGTACTCATATGTTACTTAATGGGCGCTATACAATCATAGCTAGAGGAGATCTTGGACTGTTAAAGAGCAGTACAGAGCCAGTAGTGTCTGTGTCAGGAGCTGTTAAAGCAGAATCGCATATGAAATGCAAAGTGCCTGGATTTACTCTACAAAGTAAATCAGAATAACTGGAGGAAAAAAATGATCACCATCACAGAAAACAGTCAGGAGACTCAGAAAGTCCTGCCCCATGTCGTCTCCACCAAGGTTTCTCTAGCAGCCATGAAGTCTGGTTCCAGCCTCATCCACTTGCTTTTGGGCAGGAAAACATGCACCCCTAATCAAACACCTCCCCACGACTCATTTCCACAAGAAATATTGAGTCCTGCCCAGGAAGCCTGTCTCTGTTCCCAGCATCGCGGAGGCTGCGGGTCCCCAGGTGCACACAGCTGCAGTCTCACCCAGCTTCAAAGCGACTCGGGCACCTGAGTTGTTGAGTAGTGGCTCCCTGAAAGGCTGTGTCTTCAGCTGCTGACCCCTAAGCTGCCTGGCTCCGTCGTGCTGCACATCTGTAGGGCTCACCGAGTTTTTTGGTGTGAAAAGAAAATGTGAAGTTATATTTAGTTTTTAACCAGATTTTTCCAGTAAAACCTGTGGAAAGCTGCTAACAAAAAATATAGTCGCTGAGGTGGCTTCTTTTGCTGAAAAACTTTATTCCTGCCTGTTAAGAAGATTCACGCCTATTTATGAAACCTTCTTCAAGAAATTCTTTTCAGGATTTCTTTGCTCAATTCATTATAATTTAAGAAAAATGAAACTGACTTTCTTTAATATGAGGGTTTATCTCCACTATTACTTCCTTAGCATTTGGTTTTGAGTGTGTGACCAATCTTTACTCATCCTGGAGAAAATGTAGAAGGAAATTCAACTGATAATGCAGAAGAAAAATGTTTTTGGTGTTTACTAGAATTTAGCAAGAGCTTTTTTAGTAGCAATCTTCTGCAAGGTCTTAAACATAAAACTGTTCAAAATAAAGTTTTTGGAGCAGCGATGTTGTTGGTGTGTTTTCTTGTGGTGATTTTTGGATGCATAATGTTTTTTGACTATAAAATGTTGCTAAGCTATTTTTCATGTCCTCAGACATAACGATCTGTTTTGTTTAAAGAGCAGTGTTTTTGCTTTTCTCAAAATAGTAGCTATCACTGTACTGAATTCAGATGTTCTGCACTGTAAGGGAAAATCCTGTCATCATTTATTATAGTACATGCATGTACCATATTTAAGAGCTTTCATGTCTTTGGCCATCATTTTTGTAACATTGCCTAAGTTGCTCATTTATTCTACAGTTTAAAATACAAGTTAGACACAAATATATTGAATATTGATCATTTAAGTTTTGTGTCCTTCTCAATTTCCTTTCCAGAATTATCCTGAAAGGAACTTTTATATGTACAGCAGCCTGAGAAGTTATTTGCATCCACTTGTGCTGTGTAATAGATTTTCTTCTTTGCCTATACCTTTAAGGGAAACAATTAAAGCAGGAAGACCTTTACTGCCACTTTTGTTTTTGTTCCTTTTCATGTAACAACAGGGTTTGGAGACTGGTCATTTTTCTTTATGGAAGTGTTTCATAATCCTTTTTAAAACTAGAGACATGTGCCATTTTGTTCTATGTTCAAAACAAAACCAAAGCAAAATAATTGTAACCTTAAAAAATATAACATAAATATTCTCCCTTTTCTGAAAATTAAATCAAATTGGACTTAAAAAAAAAAAAAAACAACCCACACTGATTTAAAAGCCAAATTTGATCTCACTATGATTTGTCTAATAAAAAGCTGAACGCTTAGGAATACGAGTGAAAAAGGCTGTGGTTGAGAACAGAGGAGTCAAAACAACAATCAGCAATTCTTTCACAGAAGACATTTTTAAACCTTTCCTAACCTGTTTTTGTTATTGTCATATTCCCCAAGGCCTGTTTTCTTCAAACTCGGTGATTGATCAGTCATGGTTTTTCTTTTTTAATTTTAAGAAATGCTTTTCTTTCTATGCTGAACACCAACACTGTGACCGTTCCTGACACAACAAAACACAATATTATCTTTCCCCCAGGAAAAGACAAAAGTGTAATTAAAATGAGTTAGTCCTAAGAACTCTTATGCTGTCGTTCATGACCACAGGAAATACTGAGGGATCATGTCAAGTTTGAAACTTGGTTCTTCAGTGAAAGTAATTGCAAATATGTTTCCATTTTTCAACACCATCATTACAGGGTGTTTAGATATAAAGATATTACGGTGAATAAAATACTGTGGCACAGTAATTTTAGTATGCCTATTTAATTTCTTTCCTCTCATACTTTTCAAAGAAGAGTGATCTCAGACCATTAGAAGACAGGTTGAGACTTCAAAGGGCCTTGTGCTAATACTGTGGTTTGGTATCAGAAAGTAAAATCATTTAACTCCAGCTTATGCAACTGTTTTGGACTAGCGTGTTACCAATACAGAATTATCTAAGTGAGTGAAACTTAAACTGGCTCTGTACTGCTCTTTAACCTGCTAACTGCCACATTTTGGATGAAATCCTGTTTCAAGCAAAATTGGTGGAGTTTCTGCCAGTACTTTAAATAAGGCAAGGATTCTTTTTTCTTGATGTCTTTGAAGAATTATATTGTCAAAGGCTTTGGACTTGTAGTTAACTGAGCATGCATAAGATGTGGTACCCATGCTGAGCACTTCTGAGAGTCAAGGGAGCTCTAAGCAAGTGTGGGACAGACCTGCACTTTAAACTGTTGCTGAATTAAGGTAGGTGTTATTACTGTTGCTTCTTACATGACATGCATGAGAAAAGTTTCTCATTTTAAAACCCATCCACAGAATTCAGCAGAACAGATAGAAGCTGAAGTTTCTATATAATCATGCAAGTGTCCTGGGCATCGTGGCATTCTGCGGGATGATTTTTCTTTGACTCTCTGTTTATTTTCAACTCTGTATTAGCATGCTTTAATACTTTTAAAATAAGACTTTGGGTTGCAAAGAAACTTGGGGTGAAAAAAAAAAATGATTGGGAAAAGACGTATCCACAATGAGAAAATGTGGTGGAGGAAGTCTTCCTAGCTGCAGAGGCTTACACTGAATTTCTATAAAGGAATACAATAGGGAAAGAATACAAACTAAATTAGAGGGGAAAGAATGTGATTTTGAGTGCCAGTGAAGCTTTCATAGAAATAAACATATGGTGGATAAAAAACATATAAGCAAGTAAACTCACTATGTTGGTTACATGGTAGTGGAAGATGAGATAGAGACAGGAAAGGAATGCCTCTCTTTGCTGAGGAAACGGAGTACTTCTGATTTCAGAGGATTTTTGTCTGCTGAGTTAGAACAGAGAACCACCTGCAACTCTGTTAGATAATTTCTGGCTGTCTACATATTCATATTTCTTGCCCATTTTGAAAATTCCGCTAAAAGCCATGTACCAACTCTGTGACCTTCATCAAATGTGTTGTTTGATGCAGTCCTGCACAACTCATCTGCAAATCTCCAATATTATAGCACACATCCAGACATCTTTCCCTGACTTAAATACATGAATTTAAGTTTCTAAAATACAGTGTATTTAGTCATGGCTCTATATGTCTGTTCATTTGCAGTCTCCCCAGTAGGGAGATTTTTGTAGAATGTGTTAAAAACAAAAGGAAAAAAAACAGCCTCTCAGAACTTAAAGCAATATATTTGGCAATTAATTGAAGCACCTATGAACAAATAGTACATGCTGCAAACTTTCTAACTCTTGAAGAGCTGTTTTTTGAATTTCTTCACAAAAGGTTAGGATTTTCATTTCTTTTTACTGTAGATATCTTATGCAAACAACATTTTGAAGCACCAATTATTTGACAGCAGAAGGAGTTTGGTTTATTATTTTGTCATAAAAACACTTTCTAAACTGGTGAATGCATTATGGGAGAAGGAAGCATTTTGTATTAGAGTATTTGCTGTTAAGTATGGCAATGAAAACTAATAAACAATGTCTTGATATTTAACTGTGCAAGGAGGCTTGGCTTGCAAGACTTTTAAGAGTTTTGGATTTTTATGGCAATGATCAGTGTAGTAAATCATAGCTCACCTGCTAAGTGAAATGCTAAGAGATCATTGGAATATTGTGATGTCTTCAGTTTGAAAGTTCTATACTAGACTGAGTGATGTGAATTAATGGGTTTATTTAACAAAACAATTATCATAGTATTTTCTACAATCTACTTTCTACATCTATTATATGCTGCATTTTAACAAGTCTAAGTCAGTAACAGTTGTTGGGTGCTAGATTTCCAGAGAAGGTGCTGTAATACCAGTAAGTAATTATGTATGTGTAGCCTTTGTGATTTCTGATCAGGTCTTAATACTCCCTGGCTTCAATGAAGAAATTTTGTGTGCTTTCTGTACTTCAGTTTATGTGTCTTTGTACATGTATATATATCACCCTTTCTCATGTATATATATCACCCTTTCTCTCTTCATTCCTTTCTTCCTTTCTTTCTTCCTTTCTTTCTTTCTTTCTTTCTATTTTCACAGAAAGCTTAAGGATTGTTTTCTTAGCTTTTCACACCAATGCATTTCATAAGCAGGAACTGCCGTTTTCCTTTCTCACTTAGCTGTTTTATTGACTAAAAAAAAACTTAGGTAAGGAGTACCTAAGTACTTGTACCACATTTTTGTCATTGAATGTGCTCTACCAATCACTGTCTCTTCAGACTATTTTTTCCTTCAAATTAACTACAGCTGTTTCCGAACTAAATTAGATAGATATCCATATATTATAGTATATGGACAGTATCCAAAAAATATACTCAGCTTATTTGAAAGTCATCCCACATATTAATTGTAACTCAGAGAAGGACTTGGTCACTTAGCTAAAGCCATGTATTAATGAATCATTATCCTCTTTTGAAACTGTTCATATGCATCCCCTTAATGTTATAGACACTGGAAAAAATTAGATTTTTAGTCAGTTTTATCTGTCAAAAAAAGTGACAGCATCTAGATCCAGGTGAGATTCTGGAGTAATTTCTAGACTGGTTTCAGCTATAACAAAACTTTTTGTGCTCTCTTTTTCTGTTGGCCACTTGTAGTGTGTTTCTGAGGGAACAAAAGAAAGGAGGATCATAGAATCATAGAATTATAGAATGGTTTGTGTTAGAAGGGACCTTAAAGATCATCTAGTTCCAACCCCCCTGCCATGGGCAGGGACACCTCCCACTATACCAGGTTGCTCAAAACCCCATCCAGCCTGGCCTTGAACAATTCCAGGGATGAGGCATCCACAACTTCCCTGGGCAGCCTGTTCCAGTGTCTCATCACCCTCACAGGAAAGAATTTTTTCCTAATATCTAACCTAAATCTACCCCCTTCCAGTTTAAAAACATTACCCCTTTTCCTATCACTACACTCCCTGATATAGAGTACCTTCCCATCTTTCCCCTAGGCCCCCTTTAAGTACTGGAAGGCTGCAATAAGGTCTCCCTGGAGCCTTCTCTTCCCCAACTTTCCCCAACAACCCCAACTTCCCCAATAACCCCAGCTTTCCAGCCTGTCTTCATAATGGAGGTGCTCCAGCCCCTGATCATCTTCATGGACCTCCTGTGGACCTGCTTTAACAGGTTCATGTCTCTCTTATATTGGGGGCCCCAGAGCAGAACACAGAAATCCAGGTGGGGTCTCAGCAGAGCAGAGTAGAGAGGCAGACTCACCTCCCTCAACCTGCTCACCATTCCTTTTCTGATGCAGCCCAGGATGTGATTGTCTTTCTTGGCTGCTATTGCTCATTGCCAGCTCACATTCAGTTTTTCATCCATCAACACCCCCAAGTCCTTCTCTGCAGGGCTGCTCTCACTCCACTCATCGCCCAGCCTGTATACGTTTGGGATTGCCTCAACGCCGATGCAGGACCTTACACTTGGCCCTGTTGAACTTCATAAGGTTCACATGGGCCCACCTCTCTAGCTTGTCCAGGACCCTCTGGATGGCATCCCTTCCCTCTAGAGTATCAACCACACCACTTGGTGTGATCCACAAATTTGCTGAGGGTGCACGTAATCCCACTGTCCATGTCCCTGACAAAGTTGTTAAATAATATTCATCCCAATACAGACACCTGAGGGACACTACTCATCGCTGGTCTCCAACTGGACATCAAGATGTTGACCACAATGCTTTGAGTACAACCATGCAGCCAATTCCTTATCCACCAAATGGTCCGCCCATCAAATCCATGTCTCTCCAGTTTAGAGACAAGGATGTTGTGCGGAACATTGACAAATGCTTTGCACAAGTCCAGGTAGATGATATCGGTTGCTCTTCCCTTATCCACCAACACTGTAACACTGTTGTAGAAGGCCATCAGATTTGTCCTTAGTGAAGCCATGTTGGCAGTCACCAATCACCTCCTTATTTTCCATGTGTTTCCATTAGTTTCCAGGAGGATCTGCTCCATGATCTTGCCAGGCACAGAGGTGAGACTGACCGGCTTGTAGTTCCCTGGGTCTTCCTTTTTTCTCTTTTTAAAAATGGGGGTTCTGCCTCCCCTTTTCCAGTTACTGGGAACTTCACCATTCTACCATGACTTTTCAAATATGATGGATAGTGGCTTAGCAACTTCATCTGCCAGTTCCCTCAGGACCCTCAGATACATCTCATCAGCTCCCATGGACTTGTGCATATTCAGGTTCCTTAGATGGTCTCGAACCTGATCTTCTCCTACGGATGAATGGACACAAGTAACAAAAGCTAAGTTGAAAGCTCTCTGAATTGCAACTGAATTGCATGAGGTATAAAAATTATTATCAGGTCTTTTTGTTGATTTTAGTTTTTAAATTACTAATGAAGATATTACTTTATCAAAATCTGTCAGCAAAAGTATTGAATTTAAGAAGAAACCCCACAGAAACTAATTTTCTTAAGTAGCTCATTTTGTATTTTTCATTTTTTAAGACAAGTCTCACCAAGGCAGTCTGTGAGGGAAACACTCTTTTCCACTCCAGGTATAATTCCTCATTTCAGAGGAAGAAAAACAAAACCAAAAAAGCTTTAGTTCAATTTATCGTTGTGAAATTACATCCAAACACAAATTTTAAATCTAAATTAAAAAAAATAAAAGATATGTAAGTAAGTAAATATTTGCCTGAAGCTCCTTCAAATGTGTGATGATGGCATGCACTAGGTGTACTGAATGTAACAGAAAAAGAGGAACTGATGATCTGGTAACTGATGCAGGGTAATACTATTTAAAACTAAGCCCCTGTGACTTCAGCAATTAAAAAACTGGGAAACTATTATTAGTGGTTAAGGGATATCAATAAGAAGTGGTCAGAAATAATGAAGTAAAGATTAAAAGTGGTGAAGGAAACCACACTGGCTTTGGCAGTCTAACTGCAGAGTGTAGAGGTGTCACTTATTATCTAATCCAGCAAAACTGATGCCAGTGGGAGTTTGCTGTGAAATGCAATGAATATAAAGTAAAGTTCTAACTAGATCAGTTTAAAATTATGACTTTATTTTCCTTTTCCTGTCTTTCTTTTCTTCAAACATTTTGTGTTTTGAAAAACTGACTCCTTAAGCAGAAGTATCATACTGTCCCCCGTATTTCAAGAGATAACATTTGCATTTCATTAGTTTTCAAAAATGTTGTGTGAAACATTGTGTTTAAGTTATATGGATGGATGCCCAACATATTCTAAAACCATAAAGCCTTCTACAAAGAACCATGCATTCATCAGGTTTTCATAGTTTAAGAAACCCTATTGGTCATTTTCAAAATAGACAAAAGATGCAAATCAAATGCCGCTTAGATCTGGCTTAAAATTGTGTATCTATTTAGACCCATCTGACAACTAGCATTATTTCATACTATTAAGCTTTACCAGAATATACCCCACTTTAACTCACGTGATTAAACGACATCTTATTTCCACCTTATGTTAGCAAAAGACAGGGGTTTTAAAACTTAAGTGTTCATTGCTGCTTTACAGTTGCAGCTGTCGCATGCAGTACAAATTATATATGAATCTCTCTTTTAACAGATTCTTTCTTGGCAAAAAGTGGTAGTATCATCCATGTTTATATTTTATCTATAATAAGAAAATTGTAATCCTTTCTGGGCATGAGAAGGCTTATAATTGAGCATGCTTAGGAATCCAAACCAGTAATGTTTAGGAATTAGTTCTTAAGGTTCACTTCATTATGAAAGCTGTAAAGAGCAAAGACCAACTGTTACTCCAAATACATGGTAATACAAAACAGATGTTATAGTACCAGAGAGGACCATGCTTCAAATTCATTTTAATTACTCTTGAGTGCACCTTCTAATGACAAATCGTGTTTTCTGCTCCTCATTGTGAGTAGAAGACATACAACCTAGCTGCTTTTGAATGCATCATTAGGCAGAAATCTTGCTGGTTTAAAAAGCCATTAGCCTGAGGCCAAATCAATTTTGCCCTATGTGCCTTCAAAAAAAAAAAAAAAAGTGTGGTGAAACAGTTTTTTGACAACCAATGAAACACAAGATTTTGCCACATAAAATACGGTTTATTTGTTCATCCCAAGTTATATAACCTACAGAACAAAGAGATTAAAACCAAAAAGCACAGAACACTTACAAGTCTTACCTAAAATGAGATCCTTCCTTGCCTGCTTTTGACAGTTCATTTTAGCCCAATTAACCTCATGTGTTCCTTGGATAGACTGACTTTGTCTTGCAGTGGGCTGTTTGTAACTCAGCCCTGGTGCACCTCTCTTTTCTCCCATTGCTTTCCAGACCAGCATCTTTATGGCTGTAGTGTTTCTTTCCATTTGAGTAAAATTTACCACCTGAGCAGGTGTCAGGCTGAGGTTTATTTATTTCATGTCCCTCATGAAACAGTGTGGAGAATGTAAACTTTGACATTGCTTTGCCTTTTGCTTACCTCCTTCATTTGATTCAGCTTCCTATATTCAAGCAGGGTGGTAGCATATAAGTAAACATATGCATGGAATATTCATGTAGTCACATGCTTAATATTGTCAATCTCTACAGAAACATTTCAGCCTTTTCTTTGGTATTTGAGTTATTTAGATTAAAAATAAAAGGAAACTAGGTCAAGAACATCTGAATTTAAATAGCTGAAATTATATATCCAGCTAATAATGAAGAGTGACTGTTGACATCAGTAGAACTGCTATTACTGCTATTATTAGGGCTGCCTCTTTTCTTGTCAAGATTAAGATTACTGTTTCATAGGAGAAAACTTGTAAAATATAATAACGTTTTGTAAAAGCTGTAAATATATCAATTGAAGAAGGAATCGATGGAGTCTTTTACAAACCAAAAATGACATGATACATTGGGTTTTTTTACACTGGTCACTTAATTCTCATATGCATCCTAATTAAATCATTAAACCATTACAAAATTTAGAAGTGCATGGAAAAATAAAAAGTCTTAAAAAATATGAAATGTTTAAAGTAGAGCTGATATTTTATTTTTTTAAAGTTGCAGTGATATTTGGCAAAGAACTAGATTCAGAGATAAACTTTTTTTTTAAAAAAGGAAAACATGAGCATAAACAAAAAGGAAACCTGAATCATCAAAACAAATTCTCCAGGTTTCACAAAATCAAATGCAAATTTTGCCACTTGGGGAAAATGATGTTTATATATATGTAAACAAATGTGATGTGTGTGTTTATGCTGGTCTTCATGTGATTTTACACAACCGTATCAGTTTTATTCTAGCATTGGAATCCCGTGTCTCTCCCATAACTCATTATAAATCAAGAGATTTTGTCCATCTGGGAAACAACTGTTCACAGCTGTGTGGCTGTTTTCTGAACTGCAGTTCCCGCGAGGCATACCAGTAACATCACAAACCTGATATTTCTGCTTTTCCCTCTATTCGCAGAAAGGAAAACATTTTCTGTGGAGCAGATGAAAGGGAAGTGGAACCATCCTTTGACAAGCACTAATAACTGACTAATTTCATCATGTTTTAACGAAAGGAGATAGGGGTTCCAGTCATGAAAGCAGCATTGTGTTTAGCAACTCTGACTTTTCAGATATGAATCAATTTCTAGAGAAGCCATACTGAATACATTCGCAAGAGAGGACTGAAACATGAGTCAGCAGCTATTACCTCAAGGAATACACTGTTGGAACATATGTTCTAACAGCTAATATGTCAATAGCATATTGCAGGCTTGCATTTGTCTTGGGTGGGATGACGGCAGTCATTTTTGCTATTTCTAGGTCACAGATTGTTCCCATTTATGTAAGTTAGAACAGTGTCCTAGGAGACACTTTGACAGACTGACTTGGCAAGGTACTCCATGGCGTGGCTTATCAAAATCAGTGCAGTCCCTCTAGGGCATGAAGCGGGGGAGGCCGAAGATTATCACCTGCCTTCACTCTGCTGTTCAGAGCAGTTTCATGTCCTGTGTTAGAATTAAGTGCCCTTGGGTAACCCCAGCCTCTGCAAAGTACAGCACTTGATTTCCACTACTCCGTACCTGAATTTCTACATTCCCACACTTTGGAGCTTCGCTAAGGATGACTTAAGAAGGTGTTCTGTCACTGCAGGGGGACCAAGGGACCCAAAACGTGAGAGGAGAAATCGTAGAATGCAAAGACACCCTTGTTCTCCCTCCCTCCTTCAACTTCTTGAGGGGGAGGACAGAAATATGTGTGAATTAATCTTTTTTTCAAGTTAAATATACTTTTTTTTCACTTGGTAAGAAAATTGATAATAAACGGGGAAGTCTATGCATAAATCATAAAAATTCAAAAATATTTCTTTAATAAAAATGGTTAGGAAATATGCTAATTTACTTAAGTACAAAACCAGGGTTGTCCTGGCACTATATGTAATGATTAAATGCTTGCATTTTACATAAAAGTAGCACTGCTTTAACTCTTTCTATTTTTAATGGCTGATGATCTCATATACACCCTATAGCAAGGAGGACTGTGTGAGGTTTCTACCTAAGGGAGTACATCAGTTACTTGTTTCAGGTCCAATGAGGAGGAGGACCATGATGTCCCTAGAGAAGACCTAGCATGACTGGAACAAGGCTGTATTTCCAGAACTGAGCCACACTCTCTAATCCTCGTAGCAGCAGCCTTCCTGTGCCCGGGCTCAGGCAGTGAATGTGCAGCTGATGAATACCAGCAGATGGAGTCTGCTTTTGTCAGCCTGGCCAGAGCCTATATGTCAGTGAAGAGAAATTATATTAAATGGAGGCTTAAAATGAGAGGAGATACATAATTAAAAAGTTGAGACTCCTTATCATCATGTCATTTTAACCTTGTTCCATTAGCAAAAATAAAATAAGTCACTCAAGAGCAACTGTATTTGAAAGAGTCTATTTTAAACTCATGTTCCAAATTGCCTGTGAGTTTATAATAAGCTGTACTGGGTTTTACTGACATTAACTTTTTGTCGCTATGCTTTCTGTACTGATATATTGTGATAATTCCTTGTATATTGAGTTAGAGAACTACACTTTACATGCTGTCGAATTGATGTTAATATTCAAGAAGTTAATGAATACCCTATTTCAGTTTTGGCTTTTCCTCTTATATTCCAAATCATTGCAGGCATTTAAACAAATTACCTACTGCCCTGCAGACACACTAGAGGCAATTAAAACAATTGAATAACTTCTTGGAACAGTATGAAAGTCTTTCCTGCTTTCACACATGGTTCTCAGTAGGAGAAGATGTACAGTTTGTTAGCAAAGAGACAGAGCTTGTTCTTATCGCAGTTGGGACCAGGGAGACCATTGCAGTTCTACCAATCTCTAAATGTCAGATCTTGGTTTATTTGTGGCTATTAGATGTCTGTATAAATATTTTCAGGGTGGAAATCCTAATGGATCGTGTATGTAGGCTATGCTAAAAGGCCCTGAGTTATGTCATAAATGAGGGGGAAAACGGTGCTATATCTTACAACGTGAACATTCTCCAACAGCTCTGCTCCTCCTCTTGATGGAAAAGCTGTGGGTTAGTTTTTGGAAACAAGCTAGGTATACAAAGAACCCTTCTCTTAGTGTTGACACGGTCCCCAGTGGTGAAAAATACTATAACGTACTTTGTTCTGTGATGTGTTCCTACAGTACCTATGTCATTCAACCAAAAAATAAGGCTAAAAGATTTGAGATTTAAAGGTCAGTAGGAGACTTATGCTCTGAACCTAGGGAGAGGATGGCAGAGTAGTTTGATTTTGGAGATCACACAAGCGGGTAAGCTTGAGGGTCTGTATGAACAACATTTTATTCAACTTCTTCATAGATTACTTCCTTCTTGAAAGATCTACTGATGCTAAATAAGTCTAATCTTCCTGACAGGGAATTTCACACAACCCAGTGAAGGTGCCACACGCACACAAAAAAAAAAAAAAAAAAAAAAAAAAAGAGAGAGACAGAAGGAAAAGAGTAGATCAAACGTTCATTCTGAATCCTCTGGACAGGGCATCAGAAGATCCAGTGCTCTGTCTTTGGGTTAAAACAGGGTGTTGTATTTCTTTCAAACCAATTTCTAGTTTCATTAAAGTAAATTGCATGCTTTACATTTCTGATGCAGCCGGCTGTTGTTACAGTAGCATAATATAAATTCTTTAAGCCATTGATAACATTTTTCTGGTGCCATCTTAAAAGTTGTTTTCCTTACTTACTGTCTACTTCTCTAAGACAAGTGTGGAAGGTGGGCTGTATTTGGGAGAATGAAGGAAGTGAAAATGACTGAGTAACTTCAGTGAAAGTTACCCTCTTCCATCATTTCGATGAAAGTTCTCTGAAATTGTCTGGATCCTGCTGTAAATATGTGACTCTTCAATGCTTTATTTTGAAAATCTGGTCTCTTGTTTTTCCTAAATTGAAATTCTCAAACTTTGGAAGAAAGGAATTTTCTCCGGATAAGATCTGACTCATGAAACTTCTAAATATAGTTTAGGTAAGGCAAAATTTTGTATCAGAAGCAACATAACAAACAAACAAGTAAAAATTACCAAGTTTTCCTGATTGTCAGGTAGAAGGATAACCATTTCTTCCTTATTGCTCTGAAATAGTTACAAAGCTATTTGTCAGTTTACGGCTGATTTAAGTGGTTTGGAGGGAATTAAATTCTTTTAGCAACTTCTCTATCTTAAAAACCATAAAACATTCCTCTTGTATAATTCAAATAATGAGTTTACCTGTAGGCTATTCCACCGGGTTCATTTTATCAAAAATCTTGTGGCTAATAGCAGCTATTGAAAAAAAAAGTTTTCAGATTATCTACCAGTTAGATTATTTGTCTTTGAAAAGGAAAAATTTTTGCTTGTCAAATATTTTGGTCAAAGAACAAAAAAGCACGAACAAGATCATGCTCTGCTTCTTGACTGCAGAGAAACATTCAAAACTGTTTAAAAATATTAGGGATTAACCAGTAGCTGGATATAATGTGGAGTACAGTTATGGAGTAACAAGATCTCACCACGCCGATGCACTGGCACTAGGAGTTCCGCCTTATTTCAGTCAAGAAAAACAGTTTGAGATATTTATGGTGCCATCATGTGGAGACTTCTGAGCATTGAAGAGGCTGAATTAGAAGAGCTTAATTAGAAGAAGAAAAGGAAAGTTGGTCCCCAAACTAGTGTTGGTAAGCTTGAGCTATGAACAGGTGCTTGAATTTAAGAAATTATAGCTCATTTCTGAGTTGCCAAACTTCTGATCTGCTTGCCCTCCTTAGGTAGCTTCTCATGGGAGTCACACAATCCACCAGGACTTAAGTATTTTACTTAGAAAAAAAAATGCCTGTGAGTTTTTTCTCAAATAGGAAAGAATGTAATTTTCTTGTAGCCTAACATTGTTGAAGAAAAATAATGAAAGCTAATTTTCAATCCCTGACATAGTTAGATGTAAATATAAATATAAAAATGATTTCTTCAAAGCCTTGGTGCTTTCCTCTGGCCAAAGCAGTCTTGGGTTAAGGTTATGCAGCCACATGCAGGCGGGAAGGTTTTCTGCAAGTATATTAAAAAGACTAGGTCAAATTTGCAGGTATCTAGGATTATATGGGTGGAGGGAGACAGATACTCTTTTGTACATGATCTTAAAAATCAGAAAAACATTTCTCTGATAGTAATTTTAATGTCTTTATTTTTTCCATTTTTTCAAGGAATAGACAATATAATCCACCTAGGGAGAGACTGAAGTAGGTCACTTCCTTTTTATCCATAGATTGAAGATGGGATATTATAATAGTTCCAGAACCACCTTTTAATTCGACATACGTTGGCCTGCACAGATGGCTGTGATTCATCGTGAGAGCCTATTTATGCTCTTTTATTTAGCTGCGTAGGACAAGTTGTTCTTTAACAGTTCTTTTATGAGCATCCCATTGGATACCTCTATGCATGCAGAATGGCACATCATTTCCTAGACCCTTTTTTGTTTCCCCCGGGGAAAACAAAAAATTGAGCTCCCTAAATCTGCAGTAGATGTTTTCTCATTTTTCTGGCAGAAGCATTTCATTGTCTTAGTCTTTCTTTATGGAACATAATACTCTTCTGCTATTTACAATGAAGAAACCTCTTGGTTTCTACAACTGATGTCTCAACAGCTGGGTACCAGCTTTTTAGATCTATGTATGAGAATTTATTTTTAAAGAAAACAAGTTGTTCTTCCATTTCCAGGCTAGGTTTGAGAGTAAGGAGGTTTTTTTTTCAAGTGTGCCCACAAGAAGTTTGTACAAGGAAGATAAATATGTTTTTTTTCTTCCCTATAGCAGACCTATACTACTGTTAAAAACTAACCTCTTACACAGGTTCATCTGGATAATTTCTAGGCATGTATCTTATGATTCCTCGATATTCTGGAAAAGAAAGCTCTGATTTTATGTCTAAAAGTTTAATTTACCCATATTGATCTTAAAAGAGAGATCAGTTATTTAGTTTATGGATATAGTATGGAAAATTCAATTACTTAGATTTAGCCTATGTGCACAATTTTGGTAATTTTAAACAGATTAGCAGGAGACGAAGATTTATGTAAGAGGATGACAGGTGAGAATTTTGTCTCTCTGAATTTTTTATGGAAATTTGATGGAGTGATAGAGAGGCCTATACAGGATAGGACTATGGAGGTATTCCTGTATGTACATATCTCTTACTGCAAATATATGTTTTACATCACTGGTTTCTTTTTCTCCTGGGTGTTAATTTTGAAAGTCATAGCCAGAATGCTGAGATAAGATGTAGTATGGTACATTGTAGTAGAAAATCGTTGGTGCCTTGTAAAGGGAGCCTAGGGAAGGGAGCAATTGTATACCGGCAAAAATAAATTCAGTAGATAAATTGTAAAGTAAACTAACTAAGAATATACAAATGATCAGGAAAAGAAAGCAAAATACATGAATTGAATAAACCCAAGAAGTTTATTTATTTGGAAAGGATCTGCAAGTAGGTAATAAGTTATAATTAGGCTACATCTTAAAATCCTAAACCTGCCAAGTTTTTTTCCCTAGTACATATTATTCTTACATCAAAAGAGAAATGATCATTGAGTCCAGTGGGCCTCTTAGAAGTTACACAGAAAATTTATTGTAACGTTACTTCTTAGCCTTGGGTAACAAGAAGAACTGGGAATCTAGGGAATTGTAGTACATCACTGTATCATAGTACAGATATTTACTGAGCTGTGTGACTTTACGGTTTGCAGGATTAGCATTCTGGTAAAAATATGGGATTTGTAATGGAAGGCTTTGTAGTCAGCTGAAGTCAAGAATGCACTATAAACATTGTGTTTTCTGACAGTCTGAGAGTTAAGGAGGGAAGGCAGTTTCCTTTTGACCTTAATTTTTGTGCTGATAAAATTAACTTTGGGCAGAAAAATGCTTTGCCTTTCAAATGACTCATGTACTCAGATTTGCATCAGCAACCCAGCTACAAGTGCAATGATGAGACACCTCCAAACCTTTCTGAAAATATTGAGTCAAATATTAGTTCAAGTCAATGTCTTTTTCGAACTATAGAAGAAAGATTTAGTAGCTTTTTTCATTGTATCTTGAAGCTGATAAACTTCTTGAAGAAGTACAGGGGGGAGGAGGGAGGATTCTTTTTTTTCCAGGAAATTAAGATTAGTTTCCTTGAAGATTACTGCTGCTAAATTATGATTATTTTATCGGTGCCTTTGTTTATACTTGTGAACAACTGCTGCTGGTAAAGCTCTTAATCTAAAAATAGGATCAAAATTATAAGACAAAGGTGTTAAGAGGTGTTTAAACATTACTGTTTGATATTTATATTGCGTTAGTATGTTCACAGTTACAGGTAGCTGTGGCAGGAACATGTATGCAGTCAGATGGTCATGGCCACAGGGTTGAAAGTCGAAAATATCAGAGCAGCATGTTAATAAAACAAACAAACAAAAAAAGACAGGAGTAGAGCCAAGAAAAAGTTAAGCAAGTCCGGTTGGTATGACAGATTACAATGAAGGTAAATTAATGGTTTTACATAAGTCAGCAACGTTTACAGACTTCACAACTGAAAAAAAAAAAGAAAAAGAGAAATTTTACACATTCCAGAATATCTATTCCAGACTTTCTTTTTTTTCTGAGGGGAAGGAAAAAGAAAAAAAACAAACCACCCCAAAACAACTTGTTGAGTACATAAGCTAAACAAATACCGACTTAAAAAGAGATTTATAGTTCAAATGAAAATTGCAACTGAGCAGCCTGCCAGGAGCTGACAGGAAGGTATATCACAGTCATACCTGGTTAAAGAAAGTACAGAATTGTTGCTGAAGGATATGGGACTATTCTGGGCTCAGAGCACAAAGAGGTCAGAGATTATAGAAATACATACTGTGATAAGCAGATTTTTTTACAACACTGATGCTCTTGATAAGGGATATATAACAGTAAACTCTGCTTGTGAAGTAAGATGTTGCTGAACCTGACATAAGTGTCTTATGTCACATGATCACAGTAAAAGCCAGTAACTGATGTGGGTTTTCCCCCTTCCTTTAAGGCAAATCAAGAGAGAAGCTGAAATATTAGTGAGAGGGGGTGTCTTGCATTATTCTTATTATAACTAGTCTTGTTTACTTATGTAGCACAGTGTGAGTGCGTGAGTGCATTTTCTGACACAACACAGATAATGTACAGCTTGACTTCCAGAAACAGATCATCTCTATGGGTAAGAAGAGAGCAATAAGGCTTTTATCCATCATTATTTTTCAGTTGGAAACCAGTTCTAGGTAAAATTTACCAACCCTGTTGAAGGCTGAATCTGTAGACTGATTTTGTACATTACTCGAAATTAAGGAGTGGGACAATAAAATTTATTTTTAAAAAAATCTGTGTTACACAACATTTCTTTCAGTATAATTCTTTTTAGCTGGGCTTTCTTTTCACAGAAGTACAATTTTATAGGCATTCCATCCTTGATGGAGTAATAGTTCTCATCTGTATACCCTAAACGAACAAAAAAAATTCTCAGGTTTCACAGAGGGGGATTTAAAAGGAATGCTCTATTCCTTATAATTCTGTACTTGTGTTCTTACCATAAAACAGAATTTCATTATGTCTTTTGGCGGTTTAGTTTTTTTTTTAAGTCTCAAGAGGCTGTTACCAAGTTACAAGTGTCTTCCCATATTTGTCATAATAAAAAAATAGGATATCAAAAGCAATGAGAACTGTAGGTCATAATCATAGTGTTACTACAGTGTCTGGTACAGCTCAGAATCTGACAGTGGTCAGCACTGTACACATGCTCATAAAGGCACTGTTCCAGCCCCAAAAACCTTGTAAATCACATGGAAAAAAAACAAAACAAAGCTATGAGAGAAGGATTTTCAATATGAAGAACTGATGACGGGCAGAACTTGCTAAAGGTTGCAATGTAAGCTTTCAGTAGTTGGACTGGACTGAATGACACCAGTGACGTCGTTCTGAAGGTAATAAGAACAAAAGTACCTTTGCTGTTCATTTTACTTACCATTAAACATAAAATGTGAAATTTTTTGTCTCTGCCCTGGCCTTGAGGTGCTTGACATTACGTGATTTAATTTTATATTGCTTCACAGCAAGGGACTAATGGTGAATTTTTCTTACGTGAATGTATGAATGTGGTTTTAGTAACCAGATAATTAATTCTACAAATATATTCTCCAATAATCTTGAAAGGATTTGTTTCACCTTTGAGTTTCTTTCTTTATGTGCCAGTAATGTTATATAATCGAAATCAGCAAACTAGTGTACCTGTAGTGAAGTAACTCCTCTGCTTTGTGCTTACCTCCTGTAGTGAATCCTGTTATAAAACTGTCAGTTACTCCCTTCCTGTGGCATAAAGAAACCTTTTCTGACTCAGCGGGATCAAGAGATCCTCTGTTTTTTTCAGGATCAGGGCTGTGTGATGCCTGTACTAGATCTCACAATAATGGGAACTGATGGGAGGAAAAAAAATCAACGTTTGGAAGAGAAAAAGCAAAAAGGTTTGGTAATAGGATGCTTTCTAAAAGATGCAGAGAGGTTGGTATTGTTAAAATAATGAGGAGGGGGGGATATATATTAGTTATTATAATGCAGATGAGAAGTTCAAAGGTACATGAGAAATATTATTTATCCAGATGTTTGCAGCCCATCTGTGAGCTTCATGTATGACAATTCTAGCAATACAGCTAAACATTCACTGCCTGATATTCCAGTCTTAATATTGAAAGGTGTCATTTGAGTGAAGAGGGGAAAAAAAACCTGCAAAGATGTTAAGAGCCTGTTCTTATATGTACACACATATAAAAAGGACTCTCCTGTATAAAATCATCTGTGGTATTCCCATATGTGTGTAGAAAATTGAATGTAAATTAAATTTTTATCCAAAGTTTTGTTTTCCTCTTTAATTTGTATGGCTGTGAAAATGCATGATTATGTTTGCCTAAAAATAAATGTTTACATAAAAGCTTTCATAGACAGGAATTCTCCTGTTAAAAAAATATCAATGAACTAGTATCAAATTCTGTTACACAAGCTGGCCTTTAATTTACATTGCATTTTCAAGGAGTCACTTAAGGCAAAGCATTGCCAGCTGGAAGTAGGTTTTAATGCAACTTACTGTTCACTCTAACAGTCATTCTTTTTATTCCAGATTGTACCTCATAATATTATACCAATATTATAATTGAAAATCTAGTTGAAACAATTAGCACCAGAAATGCTGCATACATAATGTGTACTTGTATTTGTACAGATTGTTGCATACTTTCTTAAAGGGTAGTATAAATCTTCTTTTAACCGTGCTCAAAGGTGTATTTTGGCAAAAGCTCTGAGAGCTATGTCAGTGCTTTGGAAAAGATCCTTTTGAGTAACCTATCCTTCCTGTTCGCTTACAGGATGTGTAAAATCTCTTATCCCTGTTTCCATCTTCTGCTTTACTCTGCTGAAAACAAAGCTTGTGTTTCTCTTCATTCTTCAGGAATTTATTTGCATCTGGAGTCTGACAAGTAAAGCGAGTGAGCTAAGGCTAAGATCATATCAACAGGTAGAGCTAAAGGTACTATAAAGCTTGGCTATGTGCCCCTAGCCAAAGCTAGCGTTTTTGATTTTATGCATCACAAGAAACATCAGAGTCATCTAATGATGTCAGTATTGTAAGTTTTAATCCTAGTCACAAGAGTCATCCATAGATAAGTCATAGCTGGTAAGGGTTCAGTCACCTGTCTTCTTATCATGAGTTAATTCTTCCTCAGTTTTCAACTTTACCAAAAGATGTGACCAATAATCCACAGTTGTGGAATGTTATTATTACTCTAAGTAACAAATGAGGAGCAATCATTCCGAGCTGGACTGATCTGGTTGTAACCTCTGTGCTTCTGCATACAATAAGTGCAAAGCACTTCAGGTCAGCGTGCTATAGCAGTTATCCTGTCCAGCATATTGAGAACAAAGATTCAAGCGATCAGCGCTGAGAAGAACAGGTCCAGAAAACAAGAAACAGGTCTTCACAGTTCCTTGTAAACTTAACCTGTTGCAGTAAACTTCATTTCCCAGCAAGAGCATCTTGCTGAATATTTGCGTGTTGTATTGATACTAGTATAAAATAGGTGAGAGAGAAGCTTTATGCAAAATTTAAATTACTCTCTTAGAGAAAATGTAACCAAACTGATGGGTTCAGAGAAAAGTATCTATACATGGTGGCAAGGAAATATCTACTGTAGCTACTTACCTGAAATATCTTTTCCCAGTGCTCCAATTAACTTTATAGTGTGGCACTAAGGCTCAATTTTTTTCCCCATCAGAAAACAAGTTTTTATGCTCTGAATTCTGCAGTGACCTTGTTTATATCATAAACTCCAAAATAAGGTGACGATTCTGTCATGTATTTCATGTAAAACATTTCAAAGAAGAAACTTATGCTATGAAATAAAGCAGAGACTTTTAGGTAGTATATATTGCATGTTTGGTGTTTTTGAAAAAGTGACTAATAATGTGTTACTTTTCTTGAACTCACATATTTTGAGGGAATGCAAATGTAAAATTAATTTGTTTTTCAGATATCTAATTTTGGAAAGGAGAGCAGCCTGTGCAATTACTTCTCTCAAAAAAAAAAAGCCTGACATCTCTATGGAACGTTATATGATTTCCAGCAAAGCCATTTGTTTTTTGGCATCATGAATTCCTGAGTGCAGCAAAATAAACCAAAAAACTTTTTTTGTGATGGCAAAGTACTTTAGTAATCGTGTAAGGCCAATTCATGTTAGTATTTCAGAGTGGTTTTTTTTCACTGTACTCAAAATCAGTGGCATTTGAATAGGTTGGGAGGCAGACTGGGATACTGGAAAGTTTCACAAAAGACTCATCAGTGAAGTATCTGGCATCACTGCTGGGGAACAGCTACAGCAAATATGCTTTGGCGTCATTTGGGGTACTGGTCAAGTCAAGTACATCCTTATTTGCCCTGATGTTAGGTTGCTTAAAACTAGATGTCGTAGCTGCCTTGGGATAATGCAAATCTTAAGCAGACCTAGAGCAGGGTGCAGGATTTAAAACCCCTTGGAAAGAATGGCATGGCAGGATTTCCAACTAATTTATGCTCAGTGAACTTTATCTCAAAGAAAGAGATGATCCAACTGCGTCTACAGGTCACAAATAAACTATAAGTTAAATAAAGTCAATAAAATGAAATGTCTTTCAGCTTATGTAATTTTCCTTCAGAAGGTCTTGAACCAGAACCATATGTTTAGGGGAAGCCATGTATGAGAGCACCATGAGAAGTCAAAAGCTTAATTTGTGACTCTTCATGCAAAACACAAAGCTGGATCTGACAGCAGTCAGGCTCTTACCGGTTAGCTTTTGCAATCTTGTTGATGGGTTTGCCTCAGAGTGAAGTCAAATACTGACTGTAAAGTAATTGGAGTTCTTATACAGCACCTAAGATTCACAACCTGCAACCTGGTCCTTTCAAACCATGGAGTAGGCACCATCATCTTTCTCTTTAAAATGCCGCATACCCAAGTCTTACAAATATTTAGGTTGGGCTTTTGTACATGCTACTGGTAATTTTCACCTTGACACTTACACTGTAAGAATGTCTAAACTGAATAAAATTTGTTTTATGATAAAATACCATATAAAAGTCATAGGTTTTTTGTTGGCTTTAATGTTTGCGTGCAAGGCATTGTATGTTGGAAAAAATTTATAGCACTCTGTGCTAACAATCCACCTGTTAAACAGTAAGATGCTACTATGAAGACATTATTAAGTGATCTTGCACACCACCCAGAGAGAAACTTGTTGACGTTTCAACAAATAATATAGGCATGGTGAGTTTTTAAAAGAAACTAAGGAGATTAAAGTGACAGTTTGCACAGCATAACTCCACTTAGGATTTATGTTCAAGCAACCACTTGTAGCTCTACTAGGTAAAAGCCTATCAATTTTACAGGAATATATTACTTTAGTATTAATTTTTCATCATTTTGGCAAACACCATGGGGCTTCAACATAAAGGACAGTATAAATTCAATATCACACTTGTGTCATTTGAATTAAGTTGGTATCCGTGGATGGAAGATATAATCACATTAAAATGTGCTTCACAGTAATTTTGTAAAACCAATAAGATCTTTCAGTCTGAAAAAGCCCTTCTGCTATAGGACGCAAAAAGATTTTTAAAAAATACCTCGAGTTATTTGTAGTTATTTTATCAACAAAGTAGATTTGCTTAAGTTATTCACAATGATCTATTCAATACCTCTAATTAATTTTAATATTGTCAGTGTAAAAACTTTGCTTTTCTCCAGTATTTCTTGCTTCTTTACTTGAACACAATACAAAAGATACCATCGCTCTGAAAGAGAAAACCCCTGTAACTAGTTAAAAGATTTGAGTATTACTATGAAATAAAGCATTTGTTTTTCTTTTCAATTGTCAGAACTGGTTTTGAAGATATTGTGATATCTGGATCATGGGAAATTTATCACCTGGAGGCTGAGGTGAATTGCAATTGTTCTGGTTTGTTATGGCTGCCTGCAGATCCCACTGGGCTATGGCAGCCCTTCTGTGCACCATGTAGCTACCTCAGAACATCCCTCGTCTGAGAGAGGAGGAAGTACTTGAGGAAGGCAATATAAAATGCACCACTATTATTATTTTTAATTGAAGCATGCCTATCATGATACTTTTTCCTTGGCTTAAGGAATTGCATGAATTTTCTGGGTTTTCCAGTAAAAAAAAAAAGTTGGGAATGTCTAAGGTCTTAGTGCTGTCATGAATTTCTTCTTTTCATAATCAGTCTGGAGCAAGATGACAATAACAACTACAGTCAGAGCTACGGAGGTGACCAGGCATTAGTGCAAATAAAACACTGAAGTATTTACATGGCCTAGGCACAGATGAATGATTCAGCATGTGATCTTGTCTGACTTTTACAAGAAAAAAGATACATAAGGTCAATAACAATGTTTAAACACTTACCTAAAAGGCATTTTGAATTTGAAAGTTTCTAAGACTAGGGTATATTTGTGAGAAATCATTACATTTGTGATATCAAGGTGATGCCAGAGCTTTAAGGCTCTTGGGGAAAATGTTTAATAGGGAATTACTTTCAAATGTTCATCTGTAAATTGCCTGGTACATACTTATCTTTTGAAGAGTTGCTACATCATTTGGAGTCTAATTTTAATCACCAAAGGATGAAATGGGAAAATTTTAATCCTCCTTTAAGTATGCGTCTCAATACAACATTAACTGTGGTGTTGCTGCTGATACCTCTGCTCTATATCTGACAAAAGCTACTGGACAAGTTGGATGAATCAAGCAATTCAAACTCAATGAGCTTTTTCCTTTTTTTTTTTTTTTGACCTTGTTTGCTTAGACTGTGAGAAACCTGGGAATTTTTCCTGACTGTATTTAAAACTAATAGTACAAAATAAGGCACAGTTTAAATACAATGGGAGGAAGAAAAATAAAGGCAAAAATGTAGTTGTGTTATGTACGTACTTACATAATCATAATCCAAGTTATAAACCCAATGTACGTGTGTTCAACAACACTAAGAAAGGAAAAGCATATATACGAGTAGATGTTTTCCATCTAATTGATTTGGGGAGGGGGTTAATTTCTAAATCTCAGACCTGGTGATTGTTTTTCTTTGTGTATATGTTTGTTTGTTTTTCTGAGAAAAGTTTTCCATGTTCCTTTTTGAACACAAGGGAGAGGAGTCCTTCTTTGAAATTAGGAAGTAAATAGAAGAAAATAGAAAAACTCTGCTAGCTTTAATGTTGTTACCAGATTAGGAGCATCCTTAACACCCTTTAAGATATGTCATACATATACTTACACTTACACTTATACTTACATTTATATAGACACAATGAATATATATGCCAGAGAAAAATGATACAGAATTCTAACATCCACCTGCAAATTTAATGTGTTTGAAACCTTAAAATGAATTAGTTTTTTTCACACCAATTCCTTTTTTTCCTGAGGTCTGTAAAACATATGATAGGTAAATCTGAAGTCTGCTGCACTGAATTTTTCTGAATATGTAATTACACGAAGCTTACAGGGAAAAAAAGAGCCCTATTATGAAAGTATGGACAACTGATGCTGATATAAGGGGGTTTATTGTCGGAACAATAAATGGTTCTCAGGTAGGGATTAATTCCTCTGTGTGCTTCCTGACTAAATAATTACTGATGTCTAAGGTGTTGAAAGATTTTGAGAGCCTCTGTGCTGCATGATGCTGGCTCATTTGTGCCTGTTCTAGCAAAAGCTTCAGAAAATGGGACTCTTCACCAATATATGGGAAGGCACACGGAACTGCGGTGTGGGTTTCAGTAGGCCAAAGGTATAATAGAGGAAGACAACCTTTTGCCTATCAAATTTAAAATGTAGACCCCATTCACAAACATGCTGTCTGCGTTCATGTGCTTTACTGCATCAGATCTGCTTCCCACCTTCTTACCTGCTTGAAATGGTAGAAGGGAGGCTGGAAAAGCAGGAGAGAAAAAGGAGCTGAGGAGAGTCAGTTGGGTCTCACTTTTGCAGATGTTTGACATCTGAATAACCCTCAGCCTGTGGGCGGTCTTATTAACTTTAGCCATTCAATTTCTTTAAAATAAGCTTTTGTGTAAGTGTTTCAGGATCGAAGTTTCAATATCTAGAGAAGACCTGCCAAGACTATGGCAGTTAGCACAAAGTGGCATTTGCTGATGGCTATGCATCCATCTCTTCCTCCTCTTCCTTGTCGGGTTCAGATCCCACTGCGAGAGGCCTCAGCAAACCCTTAAAGTGGCAAAGCCAGATGACAAACATTAATAAGAACAGAACTCAGTAAAGGGAAATACACTGTCTAGTGAACTGAAAGAAATTTGGAAAGGAAAATAGAAGTAAACCAAGTATTTTGTATGCCTCCTTGTCCTGCCAAAACCATGACACTCCTGAACTACCAGCATAGTACACTTGAAGTGGAAATGGACTGTTTTTTTCCCTACATGAATATCAGCATTGCACAGTGCCTCATCTATTAACAAAAATGTCTTTTTAGGAAGTGTGGGAAAGAAGCAAGAAGAGAATTATTTCAAGGAAGAGATGTTTCATTGATTTGTTTTACTGGATTTAGAAACCAATACTTAGGGTTTTTAAACATTAATTCACCTGTTCTCTATAGATACTCTTTTAATACCCTCTGAGAATGCTGACATATATATGCAGTACTTGATCAGATGCCTGGGAGAAGAAAAATGACACTTTTAGGTAAACTCATACACATCATACACAGTTTTGTCATGCAGTACTATGTGTTTTCTTTTTTTTTTTGGCGCACACTAAAAATTCTGGTCAGTGATTTTGAATAATATAATAGGAGAGAGGTAGTGCTTTTTCAAGATAAATCAGGAGGGGGAAAAGCATGTTTTCAACAGCTTGTTATTTGAAATTAGGACAATTGAGCTACTCATCCCTGTGTAAAAGGGGAACTGAATATAGATAAAAGCTTGTTTATATGCATTGGTTTTTTTTTTTTGTTTAAAAAACATGTAGTAGCCCAAGCTGTAAATGGTCAATTATTTTTAAGTAACAAGATATGGAAACTGAGGGGTTAGAAATGCTCAGTTTAGGGATTTCTGAACCCATATAAGATAAACAGAATTATAAAGTAAGTGTAGTTAATAAGGAAAAGTTATGTGGTTTTGAGTCCTTTATTAGTCCCCTAAAATACCATAACTGAAGTTCAACCTCTCTGTCAAAGGCGAGAAAGTATGTTTTGGTATTACTGCTCCTTAGTGATACTTTATCTGCCGTATGTTTAATATATGGCAGTTATTATTTTAAAATTATTAATATTTTAATTAATATCACAATATTCATATACATTGGATATATATACACACATTCATATACATTGTTTTGTAAAGGCTATCTATTATACTTTCTCTTTTCCTGGTTAACCATATATTTTATCGTCATTGGACTGGATGCCTGGAGGTGACCAACAGGAAGAATTGATTTTATACCAAAACTGAAATACGTATGGATATGGTAATTTCTGCTGTGCGAAGTAATAAACATCAATGCACATACAGATTTTGTTCATTCCCAGGAATGTCTTTGATAGCAACTTAAAAACTAATGACGATGCAGTGACTTCTCAAGACAAAAGAGCAGCAGTATCTCACAAATAACCTGATTGTTTCTCTTTTGAAGTCATATAGATGCCAGAGTGATTTCAACAGTTCATGGTTCATGCTTTAAACGATGTTTGGTTTTAAAACCAGCTGGTTTTACACTTAAAATCTTTCTGCCTCCTTCGGTGATCTATTACACTCAGTCTTGTTTTGGGCAAAAAGAGATCTACTCATCGTATGTAAGCCAAGAACAAAACCAAAACCAGTTAAAATCTTAACCATTAGATCTTAAAATAAAGGAATTATTTTTAGTCTGTATCTGTGTACAGAAAAACAGAGGAAAAAAAAAATAACATAATTTAAACCCTGTAGTTACAATTCCTACACACTTACATTCTTGCATCTGTGCATATCTCTGCTTTTATGCTCATCCTTCCACTGCTCCTCTGAGTCATGAGGCCATTGACTTCAGTGTGAGTGGATGGGTAGGGGAGGTTTGTTCAGTCACTCGTACTGAGGAGATGCCAATTCTTTTGGTATCACTGTAGGAAAGGCACCAACACTCAAACTGGTTAACTGGTTTATCATATAAAAAATAGAAGTAGTAAAAAAGGGGATAGCAATCTTACATGCCTTCTGATGCTGGGAACCCTGTTTGCTGCAGGATCAGATGAGCCCCTGCTCATTGATCATGGCTCTTTGTTGATCGCTATAAAAATTATGCTTAACACTACTTTGTATTATTGCATGGCATTAAACAAAAGTAAAATAAATCAGACAATAGACACCTCGTCCTTAGAAAAACTGCTGTTACTGCTAAACAGATGAAAACAAAGCTCCAGGCAGGCCATGAGAAGCCCAAACAAAAGCTGGAAAGTCTTGAGACCTTGCAGAACTAACAGAAAGCTTGTGACCTCTTACTAACAATGGCAATACTGTACTGTTTACCAGCCTCATAGCCTTCTACCAACCTGCTGGTCTTCAGTGAGATGACTGGCTTGGTAGATGAAAGAGTGTATGGGGTTTGTGTGGCAAGGTTTTGGTAGCAGGGGGACTACAGGGGTGGCTTCTGTGAGAAGATGCCAGAAGCTGCCCCTGTGTCTGATAAAGCCAACGCCAGCCGGCTCCAAGATGGACCCACCGCTGGCCAAAGCTGAGCCCATCAGTGATGGTGGCAGTGCCTCGGATAACATATTTAAGAAGGGGAAAAATGTTGCTGTGCAATAGCAATTGCAGATGGAGAGAGGAGTGAGAATATGTGAGAGAGACAACTCTGCAGGCACCAAGGTCAGTGAAGAAGCAGGAGGAGGTGCTCCAGGTCCTGGAGCAGACATTCCCCTGCAGCCCTTGCTGAAGACCATGGTGAGGCAGGCTGTCCCCCTGCAGCCCATGGAAGTCCATGGTGGAGCAGATATCCACCCTGCAGGGCATGGAGAACCCCAAGACAGAGCAGGTGGATGTGCCTGAAGGAAGCTATGACCCCATGGGAAGCCCATGCTGAAGCAGGCCCCTGGCAGGACCTCTGAACACGTGGGGGGCCCATGCTGGAGCAGTCTGTCCTTGAAGGACTGCACCCCGTGGAAAGGACCCATGCTGGAGCAGTTCATGAAGAACTGCAGGCTATGGAAAGGACTCATGTTGGAGAAGTTCATGGAGGACTGTCTCAAATGGGAGGGACCCCATGCTGGAGCAGTGGAAGAGTGTGAGGAGTCCTTCCCCTGAAGGGGAAGGAGCAGCAGAGACAGCTTGTCCCCCTGCGCTGCTCAGGGTGGGGAGGAGGTAGAGAAAATTAGGAGTGAAGTTGAGCTTGGGAAGAAGGGAGGGGTGGGGGGAAGGTGTTTTAAGATTTGAGTTTATTTCTTATGACCCTACTCTGACTTCTAATTGTCAATAAATTAAATTAATTTCCCCAAGTCTGTTTTGCCCATGATGGTAATTGCTGAGTAATCTCCCGGTCCTTATCTTGACCACAAACCTTTTGTCATATTTTTTTTCTCCTCCTGTCCAGCTGAGGAGTAGGAGTGATAGAGTGGCTTGGTGGGCACCTGGTGTCCAGCCATGGTGTCATGGTTTAAGCCCAGCTGGCAGCCAGGACCACGCAGCCACTCAAGGAGTTGTCCCGCTTTTCCCCAGAAGGGCAGGGAGAAGAGATAGAAAAGGAAGTGAAAGGGAAAGAAAAGAAACCTTGTGGGTTAAGATAAAGACAGTTTAGTAGAACAATAACCAGAAAATCACAATAACAATAACAACAACAATAATAATGACACAAGTAACTCTCACCATCCAGTGAATTGGTACTTTCCGGAGCAGTGACTGCAGATTCTCGCCCCAGAAGCCAACCCCCATTTATATACTGAGTATGACATCTCTGGTACAGAATATTCCATTGACCATTCCATCGCTCTGTCTATGCTATTTCTCAGCTTCCATGAGAAGCTGAAAAGAATCCTTGAAAAATATAAACATCGCCTAGCAACAACAAAAACAATATGCATTATTGACAGTCCTTTCACAACAATCACTAGAAAGAAAATTAACTCTTTCCCAGCTGTAAGGAGGACACAGGGTCAACCCACCACAAGGGGACAGCAGTGGATGTTGTTTGCCTTGCCTTCAGTAAGGCTTCCAACACTCCCATAACTTCCTCATAGACACACTGACAAAACAAAGACTATATGTCTGTGGTGAACTGAAAAATGGCTGAACTACTGGGTTGAAAGGTTGTAACTGACAATGCAAAGTCCAGTTGGAGGCCAGTCACTAGCGATGTACCCCAGGAGTCAATACTGGGGCCAATACTGCTCAACATTTTAGTTAAGTAACCTGGATGATGTCTCAGAGTGGACCCTGAGCAAGTTTGCAGAAGACACAAAATTGTGGTAAGTGACCGTTACACCAGGTGGTTGTAATGCTATGCAGAGGGACCTCAGTAGGCTGGAGAAATGGGTCAGGAGGACCCTTGTGCCGTTGAACAAAGGGAAATGCCAAGTCCTGCCCCTGGGGAGAAATAACTCCAGCCACTGACACAGTCCAGGGACAACCAGCTGGAAGGCGTCTCTGCAGAGAAGGACTGTGGGATGCTGGTGGACATCAAGTTGGACATGAGATACCAGTGTCCCCTTGCAGCAAAGAAGGTCAACAGTATACTGGATTGTACAAGCCAGAGTGTTGTAAGCAAGTTGAGGCAGGTGATCCTCCCTCTCTACTCAGCCCTAGTGAGACACAACTGAAATGCTGGGTCCAGTGCTGGGCTTTCCAGTACAAAAGAGACATGGACCTACTAGACTGAGTCCAGTGAAGAATCACAAAGACCGTTTGGGCACTGGAGCATCTGTCATATGAGAAGAGGTCGAGAGAGCTGGGACTGCTCAGCCTGGAGAGAGAAGACTCGCAAGAATCTTTTCCAGGTGTATAAATACCTGATGGTGGAAGTAAAGGCAACAGAGCCAGACTCTTCTGAGCGGTGCCCAGTGACAGAGCAAGAGTCAATGGGCACAGACTGAAACACAGGAAATTCCACTTCAATGTAAGAAAAAACTTTACTATGAGGGTGGTCACACACACACTGGAAAAAAGTTGTTCATCAAAGTTGTGGAGTCTCCATCCCTGGAGATATTCAAAGCTTAACTGCACATGACTCTGAGCAGCCTGCTTTCTCTGACCCTGCTCTGAGCAGTGGGTTGGAGTAGATGATCCCTCCACCCTGAGCTCATCTGTGATTTTGTGATTTACTGAGCTGCACAGCAAGGCTGTTAACTTGAGGGGGCTTGTTTTAAGAAAAATATTTCCTTTTAAAGCTTTCTTGTCTGAAAATTAAGAATGTCTCTTATGTTACCATAAGACATTTTATTCTACAATGAATGGAGAGGAGAAATTGGTGTCCAGCAATGTACAAATAACTTATTCCATTTGTAGCCGGTGAACACTAATGACTCCATGCATGATCTTATTTTCCCTTCTAAATTCCCATATAAAGGACTTGTTGTATCATTAATTCCTAATAGCTGGGAATGTCATGAAGTGGAAATTAAGTAGAAAATTAAGATCATCAAAATACTTGTTTGCTGAGCCTTTAAGTTGTCACAAAGATGTTCTATGATACTAAGGAACCGAAAAACATGTGCTAATTCTTACTCTGCTGTTATTATGTTATTCCAATGAAGGTCAAAAAGCATAGGTGAAGGTGAAGAAATACTTCAGTGGTAACCAAAACTCAATTTTTAAATTATCCTTTGTCCTTGTCTCCAAGTGTAAAAAGAAAAATACTCACTACAATATATATATTTTTAAAAAGTAAAACTTTGCATTGCCAGCACGGCTGGCACTTTAAGCTACTGTTGGTTATGATAAAAGTTTTGACATTTTTTTTGCCTAGCCTGTTCTTCTCCACTGATGGTTGCCAGTTAAAACACTGGGAAATGTCCATTTTTGCACACATTTTTTTCCTCTCTGTTCATTTCTGGCCTGGTTTCAAATTGCTTCTTTTTTTTTTTGTGTGATTGTTTGTATTCCAGCAGTGTAGGCAATTGTCAGGCAGTGCACTTCAGAACGTGCAGTTTTTCTTTTCACTTTGGTTTTACAACTTTTTGATTTATCTGGATTTACACATTTGGAACAGATTTTCAAACCCACCTAATTAATCTCTCTCATTCATTTTCATTAAATAATACTTTATACTTTGGGTACAGATGAGATTGATGGAATGGTAAATAATGCCTTCATCTTAAAAAATGTATGCAGCAGCTTTACTCTTTGAGAAAGTGAGTATCACACATTTGAAGTACTCCTTTTCATCAATGCAAGCGCTGCATCACATTTATAAAAAGTGTGTAAAAAGTGCTGAACTGATCTAGCTATCAAAGTGAAGATCCAGTTGAATATTGTAAAGACCTTTGGAAGTCTTGAAATGATCCTAGTCCTGAAACCCCATTTCTGATTTTCACAATATGTAACAAGAAACTGCCTATAATACTTCACTCACAGATATCTTTAGATTTTTAATTCATGTGAGCTACTGACACTTGTAAAATGGTCAGTGAGATACAGTGAAGTAGCTTGTATGTCTGTGAAAGTGTGATTTTTTTGCTTTCACCGTCCTATAGTTTGTCTTCTAATTTATTATATTACTATTTTTATTATTATTTATGGGTGCTGGAATTATCAGATAACATCCTGAGTCTCTAAATAATTTTATTACATTGATCTACGGGTGGGTGAAAGAGAAACTTTTCCTGCAGCTGAAAGGGGGAAGTTACTGGGATTGTCTTCACAAAATTACAGAATTTATAGAAATCACTCATTTGTTGTGTTGCAGTTTTTATGCCATTGAGAGTTTTGTTTTGAGAGTTTTTTATTAAAGCTCAACTCTTTCATTAGTTGTTTCCAAAATCAAAAGAAAAAAATCCATTATTTTTGCAAGCTTCATGAATGTATCATCTGAAAGGTTTGGTGAACTGAAAAAACAGACATGTTTGTAAAGTAACATCTCTTGCCTTTGTTTGAGATGCATCTGTTCAGGTAACTCTTGTTTAGCAGTGATAGCTTGGCTGTGGTCCAGCAGTTTAATTAGCACTTGCTTACCTAATCTCTTATAGCAGATAATACTATTACTGAATTCAGGGACTCTGAAAATCCCATATCTGACAAAGCAGGCTTAATAATGAAAATCGCTATGTTTTTACATTGTATTTGTCTTGGCAAGAACACCTACTAGAACACATACATTTTTCACTAGCTGGAAAACATGCAGTTCAGAGTTGCAATCCCTGAGTTGTTCACTCTTCAGAAAAACAGAATTGAGCAGGAATTAAAATTGAATGAAAACTGGAGGGGGAGTTGCAGAGAAGGACAAAGTGTACAACAGAGCATCATTTTCTAGACAGATGTTAATTTGTTTCTCACTGGGTGAAACCGATCTGCTGTAATGCATTTGTGTGTGGATTTTAAAATGTTTTTGAGCAGCATATCTGTGGAGCACTGAGGGCTGACTTCAGCCCCTGGGTTGGTTCAGTTGCCTGATTTCTTCACACAGGCTAGCTAGCTTGACTCCTGCTTGACAGCTGCTGAGAGCTGATTTTTGGAGAGACATACTCGCAGAGGGAAGTCATTTCATGTTTTGCTGAAAGGAGAGAAAACATGATCAACCAGTGTTTGTCAGAAGCAATGCCACCGTGGTTTTGCCTCTTCCTCTCCGGCCCTCCTCTTGGCAGGGATGTGGGGAAAAGGATGAGGAAGTATATTGTTAGTAAATATGCATGGACTGCAAAATTAAAAAGCTGAGATATGTTTTCCTTTCACTGGGAAACTGGGGGTTACTATTTCCTTTTAACAAAAAGGAGAAGTCTGTATGCAAACATGGGTACCTGCTCTGCTATACAGGTACTGACCCTCTGTCTTAGAAACTGTAGTGGTTATTATCTGTGGCTATGCAGCACAACCTTCCTTTGCGTTTTCCAACCCTTGTTGCAGGACCCACCATAGTTCATAATCTGGTATCATTGGATAAACTGGCAACGAACTTGGTTTTGATTCATCTGTTGTGCTGTAATTTTTCTTTGTTCATTAGCTTCTACACAGGCAGATGATCTGTCCCTGCAGCAGAGGTGCACAAGACAGCAGAGGTAGGCACTTCTCTTACCACCCAAAGATGAGGTCTCTCCTCCCAGGATGCAGTGCTCAGGGTGTCCATCTGCATACACAGGCAATTTAGTCATCACCTAATTTTAAGTGATTAATTTTCACATTCCACATTGCCCCTTTACAGATCTTTCTCTATCGAGTAGACAGGAAACCAACTTTCTGGTAGGCACTCAAATTAGATACCTAAAGTAGACAGTCTGAGTAGTCCCAAACATGTTCATTTTCCATATGTTTTACAATGTATGAATTAGATCATTCTTAAGAATCGTCTCTTGGTAAAATGAAGGAGATATACTGCTTATGACATTGTTTTCTCTCTCCTACAAATGCATTCCTCTGTTCCTTCAAATAGCTGTATTGGGATCCACTGCTTCTGTGTATGTACTTTTGCAATGGGTCTAAAATGTCAATAATATATCATAATTACCAAACAGAGAATGAAAATTGTATGTAATTGTTCTCTTGGAGGGATCTCAAATTCTCCAGGCAGCATATCAAGTTTTCAGTTATGAATTTGTCATTGTGAATCTGTTTAGTTAGGAACACAAGGGAAAAATTAAGCAAAGGAGACATAATGACATTTTTCTATGGACTCTACAGACTGTAGTATAAACTTGATTTTTTTTAATCAAACTGGAAAGACCCTTAAAGGAAATAACTGAATATAGTCTGATGTGTCCATATGGAGGATTGATAAAGATATTGATAAAGATTTCTTTAAGGATTTATTAAAGCTAGTAAGGTTGTGGTTTTATTCTGACAAAGCTAGACCCATCTGACAAGAGGCCAACTTGTAGCATCAGTAGCTCTCGTGGTTGGGGCCAGACTGGCCACTGCGATGAATGACAGATGCTCTCCCACACCTCTCTCTCCAAGGAGAGGGGGGAGAGAAAGAGACTTATGAGTTTAGAAGGAACTAAACTACTTTAATGAAATGTTAATAATAAAATTAAAAGAAATTAATGAAATCTATACAAAACCGTATCAAGCTCCCAGGATGATGATCACATCGCTAGCTGGCACTGGGGAAGTCCCAGACTGGACTCAGTGATGGACAGAAACTAGATTCCGGATCTGGATTCAGGATTGGGGTCAAAGGCAGACAAACAGAGTCCTCCTCAGATGCCGGCCATTGAAGAGAGAGAGAGCTGACCCTTTGATCCCTCAGCTTTTATACTGAGCATGATGCAGATGGGATGGAATACCCTGTTGGTCAGTTTTGGGTCACCTGTCCTGTCATCTCCTCCCCGCAGGTGGGACCGCTCTACGCTTTTCCGCTTCCAACCCTCCAGCTTGCAAGTAACAAAGTTATCTGCCCTTGGGTGTTATAGCAATAGGTATAAGCAAAGAGCCTCTCTGCATACCATGCATGCGCATCAGCTATAAACAGGACTTATCACTCTGACAGCAGTGTCTGCACAATGTGCCATTAATTTCAGTAGTTAGAAAAGGCTTAGCTAAAAAGTGAAGTTACTGAACAGAAAAATTGGTTCTGTTTTACCTCAAACCAGGACAGTAGCTGACGCAATTATTTTCAGTGCTGCTGTTTTGTAATTTCATCTTTAAAGTACACTTTTTCCAAGATTTTTAATGTATCTTCAAAAGATGAAACATTGTTTTGTTAATATAATTTTATGCTATAAATATGCTTGCCATCCAGAGGGACCTTGACAGACTTGAGAGGTGGGCCTGTGCAACCTCATAATGTTCAACAAGGCCAAGTGCAGGGTCCTGCACCTGGGTCAAGGCAACCCCCGATATCAATATAGGCTGGGGGATGAAGGGATTGAGAGCAGCCCTGCCGACAAGGACTTGGGGGTGTTGGTGGATGAGAAGCTCAACATGAGCAGGCAGTGTGCGCTCGCAGCCCAGAAAGCCAACCACATCCTGGGCTGCATCAAAAGAAGAGTGGCCAGCAGGTCAAGGGAGGTGATTTTGCCCCTATACTCTGCTCTTGTGAGACCCCGCCTGGAGTGCTGATTCCAGCTCTGGAGTCTCCAACATAAGAAGAACATGGACCTGTTGGAGGGAGTCCAGAGGAGGGCCATGAAGATGATCAGAGGGCTGGAGCACCTCTGCTATGAAGACAGGCTGAGAGAGTTGGGGTTGTTCAGCCTGGAGAAGAGAAGGCTCTGGGGACACCTTATGGCAGCTATCCAGTACCTAAAGAGGGCCTACAGAAAAGATGGGGAGGGACTTTTTATCAGGGAGTATAGTGATAGGATGAGGGTTAACAGTTTTAAACTGGAAGAGGGGAGATTTAGATTAGACATTAGGAAGAAATTCTTTCCTCTGAGTGTGGTGAGACACTGGAACAGGTTGCCCAGGGGAGTTGTGGATGCCCCATGCCTGGAGGTGTTCAAGGCCAGGCTGGATGGGGCTTTGAGCAACCTGGTCCAGTGGGAGGTGTCCCTGCCCATGGCAGGGGGAGTGGAACTAGATGATCTTTAAGATCCCTTCCAACTCTAATCATTCAATGATTCGATGATTCTTGGTTCTACTAGTAATACCCTACCTGTTCAAAGGAGAGTGTTCCTTCTATTACAGTGATCAAGATATACATTGATGAGTCAAATTATTTTTTCTCCCCTCTGCATTTCAGATAAGCATAAGAGATGCCCATTAGGTGGTGTAGGTCACAACGAAGAGAAAATAAATGAGGTACACCTGCACAAAGAAGTGCAAATATAAACTGACCACAGATAAATAGAAGGTATGCAGTTTGGGCTGTGAATTTACAAGATAGTTTCTAAACACTCAAGGAAGGAGATTATGAAGCAATTTCCAGCAGGAGTTTGAGAAAAACATGTTTAAGTGGTCTTGAGATAAGAATTGATGTAAGAATCTCTATTTCCTTCATTGACTGAGTTGATAGGCAACTCGAACCATTGACCCAGAATACCTGGCCCAGTCCTGCCATTAAGAACAGTGGGTTATTATATTAAGGAAGAGAAAAAGACTTTTTTTTTATTATTATTCTTTCTAAGTCCGTACCTAGTAGGCATACTTTACAATAGTGTCTAGGAGTAGTTTTACTCTCTGATACAACTCAATGGATTTAATTTTTATTTGTGTATACTTCATTTTATTTAGTATTCAAGTAGATACTGCGCATTTTCATGTGAAACGTTATTTTCATTAACCTCCAGTATCTCTACATGTTCAGTTTGGTGAAATGGATCTTATGATGTCAAGAATCATCTAATAAAAGATAGAAAAATGCATTTATATGCAGATTAAATTAAAAGCTAAGCAGCTGTTGGAAACTCAAGAAAAAGATCAAAATATTAATTTATGAAACCTTCAGGTTTGGGGTTTTTTTGGATGATTTTTCATTACCATATGTTTACTATGTACCTTTTTTAATTCTAACATTTAAGAGTTTAATTTTGATGTCTTTTATCTGCAGTGGTTAACTCTTTTACTATTACATTATGTAGTCACTTTTTCAATAGGGCCTAGTTCACAAAGGAATTAATAATTCTACATGTTTGAATGCATTGATGGGACCAGATATTCAAATGGGTCTTTAAACATGCTTTCCACAATAGATCTTCAGGATATTTCCAGCTGGAAACAAAATATCTGGCACATAACACTGTTAGTTATTTCTAAAAACTTTTTTCTATTTCTTTGTCAACATACTTATTTGTATCGTAATAGGAATTATTTGATATTCTAATGAAAATTTTTCATTGCAGACAGTATTTAGTCACTTTATAGTGTTATGTTGGATGTCTGGCAAAAAGGAAAAAAAAAACAAGCATAAGAATCCCTTAAAAGGAAAGTGGAGAAGTCAAAGAGGAAGCGAAAACCTTATACATGAATTAATTTTCTTGTCAAGGTGAAAATTTCTGATATGCCTGGAAAACGAACAATAGAAAAACATTAAATTTCTGAAACCTTTTTGCCAAAGTGAAGTTCCAGTCTCTCATGAGTGTGCCTGGCACTTATTAATTTCCCCTTTTCTGACAGTTTTACTATACCTGGCTCCTCTCTTTTTTAGACAAGTATGTCTTTTAATACGTTTGTTGGCTAGCTGGCCTGTAATTCATCTGTTGTGCTGATCCCTTCCAGCAACATCAGAAGAGGCAGAATGTAAGACAATGGAGGAGACGTATATCTGGCATCTCTGTTACAGATGCAAAATCTGAATGTCCTTTTTCCCGCTAATGAGAAACCACACTCCAGTACAGACAGGGTAGTTCTGTGTCATGGTTTAAGCCAAATCAGCTACTGGAGACATGAAGCACCCCAGATGGGACCGATAAATGCTCCCCTCTACCCCTCTTCAAAAAGAGAGGCAGAGGAGGGAAAAAGGAACTTAACAAGTTTAGAAGGAACTAAACTACCTTAATGAAATAATAAAATAAAAAAGAAAATAATGAAATCTATACAAAACCATATCAAGCTCCCAGGATGACTGACGATCACATCACTGACTGGCACTGGGGAAGTCCCAGACTGGACTCAGTGACGGACAGGAACTGGATTCCAGATCTGGATTCAGGGCAGACGAACAGAGTCCTCCTCAGACACTGGCCATTGAAGAAGGAGCCCAGTGACCCTTTGATCCCTCAGCTTTTATACTGAGTATGAGGCAGATGGGATGGAATGTTGGTCAGTTTTGGGTCACCTGTCCTGTCCGCTCCTCACCGCAGGTGGGACCCCTCTGAGCTTTTCTCCTTCCGACCCTCCAGCAGGACAAATAACAAAGTTATCTGCCTTTGGGTGTTATAGCAATAAGTATAAGCAAGAGCCTCTCTGCATGCCATGCCTGCGCATCAGCTATAGGGCTTATCACTCTGACAGCAAACATTGTCTGCACAATATGGCATTAATTTCAGTAGTTAGAGGATGCCTAGCTAAGAAGAGAAGTTACTGAACAAAATTGGTTCTGTTTTATCTCAAACCAGGACATCCTGTCAAAGGCAGTGTCCTGAGAGAGAAACAAAAAGAAATTTCATCAGAGGCTGACTGGTTCCTTGTGCAGTCCATATTCAAGTAGTCAAGTGACTCCTGAGTGTTGAGTCAGGGAACTTCTTTATAGAGAAAGAACTTTCCAATGAAAGGAAAGCAGGAATTTTTAATGGATAAGGTGAGTCTCTAGGCTGGTAATACAGTTTTTTGAAGAAGGGTTCATTTTAAAATATGGATTTGTTAAGAATAACAATATTTGATCATTTTGTCACAAACAAAAGAGAAAAATTGCAAGTCTAGTAAATGTTTTATTTCAAGCGCTGATTTTTTACATCAATTCTATGTTGCTGTGCAGTATTATAAACACAAAATATAATGATTTCAAAAGGAAAAGTGAAAATATTTTTGAGTTTAATATTGCCCACTTGTTTTCTTTTCCAACTTTCTTTCAAAAAAGAATTTTGATTGAGCCAATTTCACAGGCACCCTGATTTCAGTGAATTGAAGAGATAATTCTGCTGAAGCTCCTGCAGTTATCTCTTCTTCAAAAAGCTGAAGATATAAGTGAGTCATAGAGATAGCGTGAGATGCTGAATAGTAGAAAAGACAAAAGAAGCTCTTAGGTTGCTTATTCCACATTTATGTGGGGGTTATGATGCATAAATGGAATAAAATGTGCTTGGACCTGTCTAAAATGTGGCTATACACATGCACATGTAATACAAGTTTGAACTGTGTGATTATTGTGATTTTGAGAAGAAAAATAACGGGCATCTAGAAGGCGAAAGAGGAATCCAGAATGGATCTGTTTAGTATCATAGTTTTTTTGTCTGTTTTCCAGAAAAAATAAGTCAGTTCTGCTCTGAAGATATTGTGTTAACTCTGGAAAAGAGATTCAATTAATGAAGTGCAAAATGGAAGGACTTTAATCCCGCTTTCAGCACAAATCTCAATTTGGCCTTAACTATGGAGTTACTAATAACATTTTTGTAATAATAAAAAGTCACATCATCTATATAATCATGTAAAGTGTTCCAAATTAATTGTGAGACCTGGATTTTAATTTTGATCATTCGATTCCTACAATTAAAAATAGCCTTTCCTCCTTTCTTCTGTCACCGTTTCCAAAATCACTTCTGAGGAAACAAAAAACAAGACTCCTGAGAATGAAGACTGCCAGAATCTTGGATCTGGCACTTATGTGCCTCATCCTATTTACTTGCTCTATTACCTGTGTGAAAAAATAGATCATATGCCATACAGTGAGGTTTAATCCCACCAAATTTCACACTTACTACACAGGGGGCATGGTTTAGTTTTGGTTTTGTTTCCTTGCCTGCCTTTCTTGGTTAGTGACACATTAAAGAACTGATTTGCAATTGCTATTTCAAGGGGCATATAATCTTACCTTAGTTTTTCTTTATTCTGTCTTGCTGTTAGCAGCTCTGACTATCCTAATATGAAATTTTCTAAGTAAAAATAATCCTTTAGAAAAATGCTGGCCTTAATTTCAAATGTTAGCTGAAAGAAAAAGAGATTTATATCAAAATCTTCCACAATAGGGTCATTCATATTAATCAGGTCTTTTCTGTGAAACTACAATCTTTATATTCATGCTGGTGGAAGACTTCATCTACTATGGTTAAGTCACAAACAGAATTATACCTTTTCCGCAGGTATGTGTATTGCCATTAAAGATCAAGCCTTAGAGGAAGGTGGTAATTAAACTGCTGATGACCTGTATAAGAGCTAAGTTCACTTACAGACTGCAACACAGCAGCGTAGAAAACATTGCTCAGCTGGAGACAATTTTACTCTCAAAGACAAGTTTCCCTTGACATTAAGAAGACTTTATTGAGAAGAAGCTTGATAAATATTATTTCTTAGTCTGTTTACAAACCCAAGTGTAAAATGAGACTCAAGTGCCAAGTGGGAGACACATATGACTTCTCCTACTGTTTGCCTAATGTGCCGAAAAATACCATGTGAACAGCCATCCTGAGCTACTAGAGCAGCGCTAATTTATTACCGTAAAATGGAACAATGAATGGCACCGGTCACAAAACCTGGGGGGAGGTGTGGGAAAAAATGAATGAGGGCTTGATGTAACTTCTCTGACTGCTTTCAGAGACTGAGCTGATCTTCGAAAGGGAAGTAGAAATTATGCATTACTTGGAGAAGCCTGCACTGACAGTTGTGAGCTTTGCGGCTCTCCAGACTGGAAGCTGTGCAGTCTCATTAGCACAGAGTTGCTCCCAGCCTGAAGTACAAAACTTACCAGCTTGTGCACTCTACCGTGCTAATATGGGGCTGTTTCATGTCCAGTCAACTCAGGCCAGGCTAAAGTGAGCCAACCTCGCCCTGCCTTATGAATCTATCTATCTATGCTGTTTTTTTCACTCAGAATAAGTATGAATATTTATATGGGGGGAAGGGGGGAAAAAACAAACACATAAAACATGTATATGCATATGTTTACATATGCTGGGGTTTTGTTTCTTGCCTTGCTAGAGTCCTGGTATACTCTTGCTCTACTGCTCTATCCCCATTTCAGGCAGTTAACCCGGTGTCTAAACACCCACTGCAGTAACTACAATGTCCCAGTAATTTTCATATGGAGGCACAGAAACTTCAGGAAGTCCAAGCAAAACCAATACCTTAATTATCAAAAAGGATCTTGTATTCAGGTGAAATTTCCCCCCATATTTGAATTGCTGGAAATTCAGAAGTGAATGCTGCAATTTTAGGCTCTTCTATAACTTATATCTTTCTACCAGACATTGCAGTCCAGAAAGAGAATATGAGAGAGATCTTAAGCTTGACACATCATAAAGTGGTCAAACGTGTTCATGCATAAACTTAGTGTTGGAACATTTTCTAAATTGATATATTGGAAATTTGGGGAGATAATATGAACTCTTCCAGGAACTTCACTTGTTTGTTGTTGAATTTGTATGAAAAAGACTAGGATGCTGAGGAGAAACAAATCAAAACAAAACAACAAGGAGCACTATAAGCACTGGTGTTCATTAACAAACATGTGAAATTTTATTAACTATGTTGTTTTTTCAAATGTTGTCTTCTCTGCCTTTCAAGATTATCCAGTCTTGGTTCTCTCCGATACTTTTAATATAGTCTTTTTTCTACTTAATTCCGCTTAATTTTATTCCGTTTAGTTTGGAGAGAAAAAGAGGGAAGCCGTTTCCTTTTTCTAACAGAAAAATTCCCTCTTTGGCTGTACAGATGATGGGATCTGTGTCTATTTGTCTACTTCAGTCATGTCTCCTCACATCTGGCATAAATCGGAACCTATGTCTGTACATTCCACATGTTGCCTTCCTACAGTATTAGCAGAAGGCTATGACACCAGCGACCCTCAAATTGCACAGCTCCTGTTTGCACTGAGATTTCACTCTAACTGGTATTCTTTACACTGTGCAGCAAAATTAATCATTAATAATTAAAGTGTGCATTTAAGTGTGAGCATATGTGCAGAGAAGGACAGTGAGGATAGATAGAAGGTGAATTAGTTACTAAATTGAACAATCCCTGAAGAAATTTTAAATAATCACACATCAAAATCTATTTCAGTTCTGTGACCTTATCTTGAAAAATATACTAGCATTTTCTTTACCTCAGTGCATTTGAGGTAGCAAAAAGGCTGCACAGAGATCAAACAGAGTGAAGCATCACTCAATAAAAGTTACTCTCAGTGGAATATATGGGTTATAAGGCGCTCTTACAACCATTTCTAATTTCATTGAATTCCTTTATAAAAACGTTCGTTCCTTCAGTGACTGGAAAGGAGTAGTATGAGTTTGTAGGCCAGTTTCTTTAATTTAAAAAATAGACATTTCTGTTTAATTTTTTACACTAGTAGATTTTTGAACATATTCAGAAAAATAGTTCACTTTTTAAAAGTAGCTCAGTTTTTCGTGTAGGTCAAGTATGAGCATATGCTATACAATTAACTAGAAGCACAGGGAGTAAGAAAATTCTTACAATGTTTACCCAGTGCAGTCACACAGTGCCTACTCTGGAATAAAGAAACATCTTCATTTTCAGGCAGGTATGTGAGTACTTGGCTTAAATTAAAGCATAGTTTATTATACTTAGTTTTGCTTATTTTAGTGTTTTGCATTTCATAAGAAAAATGATTCTTCCTTTAAAGAAAAAAAAAAGGCGGGATAGGGGGTGGATATCGCAACCATCCTATATGATGCTATAATCCCCAGTCCTTTTGGTCTTGTGTGCCAGGCTTCTTTGGATGATATATCCTGTACAGATCCATCTAATGACTAAGAAAGCACAGACTAATGTCTCACAGAAAATAGTTACAGTTTGGCTAAGGAATCTGTCTAACCCATGGAAGAAACTGAACCGTGAGATTCAATTTATTCGAAACAAGAGGGTAGCATTCTGAAAGCCGTAGGTGTAATTTTTGCTCTGGAAAGCATTTTTAAGGAAAGTTTTAAGATTTAGGACAGTTAAAAACAATTCAAACATGGGGATTTTGTTGTTGCTGCCTGTTGATAAAGTTAACTATGCTGCATACCATAAACAAAGATGACAGGTATAACAAAAATGTCCCCCAGCCTTAATCAAAAATGTATGTCTTGCTATCCAGTTTTATCTATGAATATAATCTGAGTTTTGGCACATGAATTAGTATCTGTGGAACTTTACTCTCTCTAGAGATATCTGTGCTTCTTGCCCTATGTTCTTCCTGTCTATAGTTAGTTACCTCTGCTTTCCTAGCAAATGCTGTCTCTTCTCCCAGCCAAATTGTTACACCAAGAAAGGAAAAACTTCTCTTTGGCCTCCTGATGGTTAGCAACAAATATAGGAATGTAATGAGTACTGCATAAATATGGTACAAATGTTGATTGCATATGTTAAACATGTAGGAAAATGTCTGAAGTTGGAGACCACCCCTGGGCTGAATTCTTTATTTCTTGCCTTGAGAAATGTCAATAAGCATTCAGTATGCACTTTGCCTGTCTGACATGCGAACTTATAACTATAGAGACAATGCAAGATTCTTTTTTTCTTTTTTTTTTTCCCCTTTAATATAGATTTCTTTTATATTCAGTGGAATTTATAAGGTTTAAGTTTTCAATGATCGTCTGCTACATTACATAACTTTAGAGTGAAGAGCAGTTGAAACACATCTTTGGAAGTTGGTTTGAACCAATCTGTGGAATTTCATTTTAATGTGAGTTGAAACCATCTTGAAGTAAATCAGCATAAAACTGTGTTATTTGTTTATTTGGATTTCCTAAGTCCAAATCCCTTCTCCTCCGCAACTTTCATGCTATGGCTTTCTATGTCTAGTGGTGTAATTCGGTTTTCATCATTCATCCAGAGGTTTTATGGCTGCAAGGATTATGTATGAGGTAGCCACTAAGAAGCATGGCTGCTATGGCAAATCTGAGCCATCTGACCTGATCATGAGTCCCAGTGGCACTGTAGGAAAAAGCACTTCCATGATAAAATAAATATTCTGTGTCTATTCATTAAACTGGAATGAAAATTTATTTTATGGTGTATCAAAAATTTCTCTTTCAATTGAAGATGACAATTTTTTCTGATTGAAAATGTTCTCAGTATTTCATTCGAAAAATATTTGTACTCTATTCATTGAGTCAGGATGCAGAAATGTATTTGAATATTAGAATTTATATTGTTTGCTTTATCTAACAACTCTTAATTTTCTTTTGGATGTATTCTGGGATAAGCATAAGGAGGGAAAGGGAAATGCTCTGATGTTTCGATTTTGACTTTGAAATCCAATGCAGCTAGGCACATCCATAAAGGTACCTGAGGAAGCTTTTTATCTGAGTCTTGTGGGATTTGGATTCTTAACTCAATTGAATCCATTCTATTTCTTTAGATTTGCTTCAACCAAAACAGTCACGCTAAGCTTTAAAGTCAGCTTTGGTGAAAGTAGCAAAGTTTTCTTCTCAAACTCAAATAGGAATGATTTTCATTTCCTTTGCCTAATGAGATTAAAGTACTGAACTACTGTATTACTCTGGTGACCTCTTTCTTTTTGGTAAGCTGTCTCAAGTGCAGCAAACATGTGGCATATGGGAACAGAGGAAATGTCAAACTGGGGAGCAAAGATTTACAAAATTTAATATCTTTCATAAGCTTTAGCTTCTAGACTTAATATGGACANAAAAAAAAAAGGAAAATGCCAGATGCTATAATAATATGGGTTCTTCTAAAACAGAAAAAAAGTGTACAAACAGATTTATAATGACTTTTTGTAATCCGTGGAGTGCAGATTTACTGTAGTTAATATTTTCTCTTTAAAGTTCAGTTAATATTGTTGTTCCTTGCTAAGTCTTTCATGAGGTTCCTATTGGCTTTAAACTACCATGTTTTGTACTTGGTTGCATCTGTAGGAAAAAAGCATATATCATAAAAACTTCTTCAATTAAAAATTAATTTCTGTTTCATAAGTAAATGTGTTCTTTCTTTAGCAGTTTGATGAGAAATTATCTCAGTGTTGCACATACATGGAAGATTTTCTTGTAGTTTTGTGGAACAAGAATACTTTCTTCTTTCTGCCTCTCCTCCCCCTCCCTCCCAGTTGGTTATATTCCACTTTTGGTAGTCGTTAAATAACAATATTTTTAATATAAAAGTGAATCTACTTTAATCAACACATTCTAAACTGGCGATGGCTAAATTTCTTATTTTGGCTAGTATGTATTTTCTAATTGCTACGGTACTGGGTGCTGTAACGGGTGCTGGTAGTAACCTTTAGAGTAATATCAAGAATTTATTTTTCTGCTGAGCTATTCACACAGAAAATTTTAAAGGGCTTTTAGGATTAAAAAGAAATGCAAAAGAGAAGGGAAATATGTCCCTTTCTGAACCTTGGATGCTTGTATATATGTACACGAAGTAGTACACCAAAAATTTAACAGTATCTGTTAGCAGTATATATTTTTTAGAATTTGTTAAGATATGTAATTGCACAACATAATAGTCTTATCTCTGTTAAAAAGGACAACTATGTTTTAAAGCAAATGTGTCACCTGCTGAAGAGACAGCTACATGGAGGGTGCGGTTTGGGTTTATTTTCTGTCTTTAATCTTTATTTATTCCTGTTTGAAGGTAGGGCACTGCAGATCCTGGTCTGACATGTCCTATGGAATAACCCTTTTGTGTCCCAATGTCACGGTGCTCATTGCCAGGCCACACGTTGGTGCCACGGCAGCTGTAACCAGGCCATAAAGCAGGTGCTCTTCCAGACTTCTGTGCTCCTGTGACTCCCTCCTTCCTCCCAGGCTCAGCTTTTAGGTCTAACTCTGCTCCACTTACCTATGTCTACGGGGGAAGATATTATTCTCTCCTCAAGTGTTTAAAATGTTTCTGGAGTGTCTCAAAACTACTGACAACCACCAAAGCCTTACTTAATGGATTTCTGATGGCACTATGTATTTGTATTAACTTATTGATATAAATATTGACATCATATCCCTGTCCAAGCACACCATAATTACTAGGACAGGTCTTTTGCGTGCAAATGCACATGCAGTTAATCAAATTGAAGCAGTGATGTGCTCTGAAGATTATTTAAAAGTTCTCATCAACTTTGGGAGAAATAAATAACTTGGTCATATTGAGTAAAGAAAAATAAAAGCCTTCCCAGATGTGCTTTATGCTCTTAAATGTTATACTGTATTTTAACTTCTATTTAATTGCAGGTATAGATAAAAATGTCTGTCTGACACATATATGGCTTTAAATAAATCTGCCTATAGTTTGAGTCATCAAAATTGCTAGGAGTTATATGCAGTTAACATATACTTTGACAGAGAATATTAATATTGTCAATCCAAGATTGCAGTTTCAATATATGAACTCTCTCCCAGTATTTTATGGGTGAAAGTAATGTAGAGCAGATCAATAAACAGAAATATGTATTTTTTTCTTAAAATATGTAATATTGCTGGCAACCTCAATGGCCTATGTATGCTTAATAATTATCTGGTTAGAACTTTTAGGTTTTGAAACTTTAAAGTAAAAAATGATCCTTTGATTCAAAGTCTGTTTGAAAGAAATAGTATTTCTTTGGGTCTCAGGTCTTCTGAAGCACTCACTGCAATTCTTTTCATTTCTGTATGTTCCTAGTTACATAGTTATGATAATGCAGCTTAAGAAATTTCCAGCAGCTAAATCAGAGCAACAAGGTGTTTGCGCTCTCCTATGCATGTGTTGTAATTTGATTAATTTTAATCCTCTTGTATTATTAACTGATCTGCTGAATTTTCTCATATTTACTCCAAGTGGAGAGTCTTCACATATTTAGTTATTACAGTTCAGCTGATATTCCGCAACTTTTTTGTGATGTTCAGCAGTTGCTATTCAAGTGCTACTGAAATTCCAACATGATGAAATCCTTGATCTTCGTCTTAATATACAAAATGAAGCTACTGGAGAAGAAATGTATTTTCAGAAGCAGTTTCAGTAATAAGAGATTATGGAAGAGATTGAATAATTTGCCATCTGCTATACAGCATGATATACCACTATGGTCTAGAGATTCTCTTTTCGTGGAAATTGTCTTTCTAAAAGCCATCCTTGTGTGTGCTTGTTTGATTTTTAGAAATTAGTGTAACCACTTCCCATGGTAGCTTCTCTTCAGGTTGGGTTAGTATTTTGTTTTAGTCATTTGCAGTTCTAGAGGGAAATCTAAAACCAATGCATACCGGACTTCATTTCCTCACATAGTAATGCTGAGATTCCATATCTAAATGATACAGCAAACAATAGAAATTGTATGACACTGGCACTGAGTAGAAGTTATCTTTCAAAATAAATCATAGCATGTTTGGGGAGCAGGGAGGAAAGAGGCTTGTATTCTTAAGGTCTGAAAAGAACCGCAGATATTCTAGCATAGCTACATAAGAAACAGAGGATGTAGAATTGTCCTCAAGTAAAGATGTATAGTAAATATAACAAACAAGAAACAATTCATTTCAGATGGGTGCTGATCATTAATACAGTTAAATATCAGGCTTTGGAAATTAATCTAGTAAACAAACTCCTCTGGTTTTTGGCTGTTGATTACTTTGTGCTGCCATCTCTATGCTGTAACTCTAAATGTACGGATGGTCTCTAAGCTGAAAATGAATAATTGAAAGAAGGTAACACAGAGAAGCATACAAAAGATTAGGGACCTGTGCACTGGGTCTGGCTGGGATGGAGTTGTTTTTATTCATAGCAGCCTATATGGTGCCATGTTTTGGATTTGTGACTAGAACACTTGATAACACACCAGTGTTTTGACTATTGCTGATTGGTGCTTCCATCACATCAGGGCTTCTCTTTTTCTCATTCTGTTCCACCAAACAAGTAGGCTTGGGGGTTGTGGGCAAGAGACTGGGAGGGGAAACAGCTGGGACAGCTGACCTGAATTGGCCAAAGGGATATTCCACACCAAAAACCGTCATGCTCAGCAATAAAAATGGGGAGTTTGGGGTTTTCAGTGTAGCCATTGCTCAGAGACTAGCTGGGCATTGGTCTTCTTGTGGGAGTTGGTGAGTGCCTTTGCATCACTGGGTTGTTGGATTTTTTTCTTCTCTTTCCTTCACTTCTTAAACTATCTTTATCCTGACCAATGAGTTTGCTCGCTTTTGCTCTTCCTTTTCTCTTCCGTGTTCTGTTGCATGCGGGGTGTAGTGATTGAGAAGCTGTGTGAGTGCTTGGCTGCTGGCTGGGGTCAGCCCACCAGAACCTGGTAGGTTAGTGTGAGCTAGGCCACCTTTCAATGTGTGTTTACTAAGACTCCTATTTTACATAATATAGTGAACCAGAAAAAAAGGGTTTGAAAGAAGCAAGAGGGACTGAATAGGCATCAAGTAAGAATTCTTGGTTACAGTAGGAACTTAGGAAGTTCAGCATGCATTTGCTTTTCCTTTATTTCTGTCTTGCATAATATATTTATGCTTTCTTTTTTCTTAAAAACAACTTCCATGTTTTAACTTTTTCTACAACATGATAGTGATGATTAAAGGATTAGTATTAATTAGACAAAAATACTATTTAGTTTTAAATAAAAGAGAGAATGACATAAAACTTCCCACCAGATACACGTAAAGGTATTTTCACCCTATCTGCCTTTAAGTAGTCCTATACCTAGGCATATGTAATCTGTTTCATGTTAGTGCAGTATTCTGAAGCCAAGAAATACAGCATTTTTTATTAATTTATGGCAAACCATAGCTTTCTTTTTTCCATTACTCCTCTTTCTGTGAGCTACTGCATTTGCCAAGGTTCCTCAACTACTAAATATGCTGCTTTTAAAACTTCTGTCAGGTGGGGCTGGGACAAGTGCAAATGTAAGGAGCTAACTTCTTTAATTGATGATGGTATTCAAAATAATTTTTCTGTCTCCATCAAATGTCTGTAAAGATCTTGTTTTTCTCTTACTGGCACCCCTCAATACCAGCCACTACACACTTCTAGACCACGAAGGAAATATGTAAGTTTTTAGCCTACAACATAATTTTTGCAAGAGTTTTCAAGATAATGAAAAATGGGATTTCAAAATGAAAGTGCTGTCTCAAACAGAAGTGCAGCATAGAAATGTGCAAAGCTGTAATAGCAATCTTAGTGCAAAAGGAAATGTAATCATGTATAAAATACACTTGACGTGGTCATTTGAAAACATTACTACCAATGATAAATCTGTATTTTTTTCATGTTTCCAATTTTACACTGGTACTTTTTTGAAAGTACAAAATCTAAGTGGTCTAAGAATAGAACTGACTGCATTCTTTTTCTCATCTGCATAGTGTGTTGCATTTCTAAGCTCTGCTTTTTCATTCCTGTTGGAGTTCATTTTTACAGCAAATAAAAGGGTACACAAACCAAAAACAGACAATCTTTGCATTTCTTCATAATGAGAACATACGCTAGACTACCATGTGTTAAGTTGCATAGAGCTAATTGGCTCAGGCACTGTAATGAGTGTGCTATAAAGTAAGAAATCTTGATTTTTTATTTTTTTTTTTAATGCTAGCTAGCCTAAGCAAAAAGCAAAAAGAAACAACCAGGGTAAAAAGAGATAAACCAGAACAGACTGATAATTTTGTTATTTTAATAGTAAAATATTGTTGTGAAAATTGTTTTAAAGAAAGTAATCCTTAGTCTTACGCATTGCTTGATAAACTTTTGAAAAGTTGTTTTATGAACAGCCAGATAAGAGAAGCCTGTTTTCTTGACAGATTATGCCCCATACTTCTCCACCCTACCCAAAGATCTTAGCCGCACTGCTACATATACTTTGTTCACTTTCGCTGCCTGACATATTTACTCTTCCTATGTACTATCATCTTATTTCTGCATCTGCCTTTGACAAGTTCCCAGCTCTGGGAACAAGAACTAGTGCTTCCTTCCTTAGGTACCCATTGTTCAAAATGTACGAGTTCACTTCTTTGTCAGATTTGGTTGCAAATGGCTAATGTGTTTAAAAATCCTGAAGAGGCTGACAAATAAATAGAAGGCACAGTGAAATTGCATAAACATCTCTGTAGGAAATTACATGAAGAAGAAAAGAACTGCAAACACAGATAAGCGGGGAAAAATGGATGTGATAATTTTAATTTTAATAAGTATTATTAAATGCAATAAATTTACGAGAATTTACTGTTACTCTTATAAGTGTTTTAGGAGAACTCTTTTCGACCGCTAGACCTAAATTTTTTAGATGTCCGGAATTCAGATTTCTGACAATGTATTGGAGACTTTAAGCCCTCTACTAATTCTGAAACTTATAAATTGAATTGAGGCTTTTGAATGAAGCCAGGCTGTAGCCGTGGACCCAGGAGTTATTACCTTTATTATTTTCTCCTTTCAGCACTGAATTTTGCCTTGAAAATGATACATATCATCCTGCAAAATGAAGGGGAAGACCTTCTCAATAACGTTAAATATTTTGTGTGCTGGGTCCTATCAGCAGGTACAGCCTCCAAGAAGCTTGTTTATCCAGTAGAACGATCTCATTATTAGGACAGTGATGTAGTGTGGTTTACTTCATACCCTGAAATCATTCAAGGAAATAACTGAGTGAGTTATATTCATCCTGGATCCTGTATTGTGCTGTTATGTGTAGCAATAACTGGTAACATATTAAAATAGAGATCAGGGACTACAACCATTCATTTGAAAGCAGTTCTGAAATTTCAAAGCTGTTGAATTATTCAAGTATTTTCCAATTTATAAAATAAAATAAAATATGATTAACTGCTTGATGATGTGATGATAGAACGAAAAACATTTGATAAGTCTTGAGTGTATTTTTTTTTCCACAGTTGTTTTGTGCCAGCATAAATTTAGGTGTTGATTGTTTGTCTGTAGCAGCCATAACTAGGAAGGGAAACTCTAGTTATTTTCTTTATTTAATGCCCTACTTATACACAAAGAAAAGAAAGAAAATCCAGTCAAAAGAGAAATGGACCACAGTTAGAATACAAAACTGAATAGAAATCCCTCAATCTATTTACTATTAACAAGTCTGGATGAACATGAAGCCTTTGCTCTTCTCTGTGCCTATTTATGAAGGCAGTAACACAAGTGTTTAATATGCAAATATTTTTAAGGTGCCAATGTCAATAAAAAGATCTAAAGGTTTCTATGAATGTAAAAGGCATCATGGATATAATTAGTCTTTGGTTCTTTGAAAACGTATCTTTACGTGATTCAACAAAGTTGGAAATCGGGATTTTAACTATGTTTCTGTTACACCCATGTTTTCCTAGAATGAAAAATGTACGTGTATTCTATACACCACATGCAGACTCTGTGTAGGAAGCGTCAGTTACAGTACATGCATGCTATCATCTGTCTGAGTATTCACAGTCATCTCATTTTTAAGGACACGACGGTCTATTTTTCTTTCCATTATTTGGTTTTAAGCCTCTGTTTATACTCCTTAGTTACAGTGGAACAGGAGCATTTCAAGCACGGATAGACAGTTATCTCCTTAAATATCACTGTTACCACAAAATATCACAGAAGGGTGTCTGTGTCTTATGATGAGAATGATGAATTTCTATTATATCTGTCAAAACTGCATTAGCACCTTCTCCTGGATGAAGTCACATTGGCTGAGCAGTCGTGTGAGGTATTTCCTGGAAATTTTTTAAGGTATTAAAGCTTCCAGCTGTAATAAGGTTAATGCAGTTCTAAGTGACTTGAATGTCAGTGTTGGCAGCGTTTTAACTGGTATAATATTTCTGTAAGCAGGAAGAGAAACACTGTCATGTTCAATTCATTGAAAGACCACGTTGAAAAGAGGACAAATGTGTTCTTAAGATTGTCACTAAATGTAACTGAAATAAATCACAGAATCACAAAATGGTTGAGGTTGGAAGGGATCTCTGGAGGTCACCTGGCTCAAGCAGGGCCACCTAGAGCTGCTTGCCCAGGAACATGCCTAGCTGGCTTTTGATTATGTCCAAGGATGAAGACTCCACAACTGCCCTGTGCAACTTGTGCCACAGCTCAGTCACCCTTACAGTGAAAAGTGTTTCCTGATGTTCAGACAGAACCTCTTGTGTTTCACTTTGTGCACGTTGCCTCTTGTCCTGTCTCCATGCACCTCTGAAAATAGGCTGGCTCTGACGTCTTTGCACCCTTCCTTGATGTATTTATGTACATTGGTAAGATCCTCCCTGAGCCTTCATTTTTTCCAGGTTCAACAATCCAAGCTTTCAGCATGTGCTCGTAGGAGAGATGCTCCAGCCCCCTAAAAATCTTCATGGCCCTTTTTTGGACTGTCTTGTATTGAGGAGCCCAGAGCTGGAGGTAGTACTCCAGGTGTGGCCTCACCATGCAGAGTAGAGGGGAAGGATCACCACCTTCTGCCTGCTGGCAGTACTTTGACCAATGCAGCTCATCATACCATTGGTCTTTTTTGCCGCAGGGGCACATTGCTGGTTCATGTTCAACTTGGTGTTAATCAGGACCGCAGGCCCCTTTCTGTCAAGCTGCTTTCCAGCTGAGTGTGCCACAGCATATCTTGGTGCATGGGGTTGTTCCTTCCCAGATACAGGACATTGAGCTTCCCCTTGTTGAACTTCATGAGGTTCCTGTCAGCCCATTTCTCCAGCCTGTTGAGGGCTGTCTGGATGGCAGCACAACCCTCTGGTGTATCAGCAGCTCCTTTCAGTTTTGTGTCATCAGCAAACTTGCTGAAGGTGCACTCTGCCCCATCATCCAGATTATTGCTGACGATGTTAAACAGGACTAGACCCAGTATTGACCCCTTGAGTACACCACTAGTTAAAACATAAATTACAAATCCATAATATTATGAGCATGCTAGTATTCATATTTGCTTGAGCTGATGTTCTATTAAGCTATCCGGTGAGACATACTGATGTGGTTAGTGCCAACAAATGACCAAATAGTTCGGTAGATAGTTATCTTAAAAAGTAATGTTGGTTGTACTTTGTGATATGAAGACTTAATATGAAACTTTAGACAAGTCTATGCATTGAAGTGTTTTGGATTTGTATTCTCTTTCCATAGAAATGTCATCCAATTTATATATTTGAAATAACTATTTCACAGAGCCTTAATGTAAATACAATGCCTACATATTCAAACTGTTGTTAACATTCTCCTTAAAACTCAGTAACTGAACTTTGATAATGTTAATTTTCAAAAGTTTGGTAATGTTCTCTCTGGTTTTGCGTGTGGTTTATGGAACACCTTCTAGCATGTCTGCCTAAGCCTTCTAAACTGGACTGCAGGTGATCCTTAGCAGTTTTTTATGAAGTGAATGCTGAAGTAAAGCCAAGGGTATCTGCTCTGCATAGTTAATCATTCAATACAAAGGCTTGAAACAGAGTTGGTGTTATTCTGCAATAGCTTCTCATGGATTCACCAAGCTCAATGAATTGGGAACCATTAGAGCTGAATATCCTGAGAAAGAAAACATGACTAGCAGACTAATATTATAAACTAAAGTGTACTAACTTAATTAGGCAGTGAAAGGCAAGATTACAATTTGATAATAAAGTATGATGAAGAAGCTATTACCTGGTAACTTATATAATGGAATTAACGCTGCTTAGAGGTGCATGCTAATTCGCTTTTGGCATGGGGATTTAGAATCAGAGAGAAATAGAATCAGATCAGAGAGAGAACGCTCTTTCAGAAAGGTTAAAAATGAAATGATGAAAGATGTAAATGAATTCTGAAATAAATGGAAGTTAGTTTCTTAAGTCCTATGGGGTAGCTAATAGCATAGCCTTGTCTCTGTTCACTTCAATTTTTGCAAGAGCGCATCTATGTCTTATTAGGGCCTTGTAAAGATTGCTAATTTTTTAGGGACTGTTGGGTAGGAAAATTGGAACGGAGACATATTGTCGTCCCTTCCTGGTCTTAAATGTAAACACATGAGAAGGCAATCCAAAGATATATCAAAAATTTCTCTGTGTGAATTCCGTTCAGAATGCAAATTGATTCTAAAGTTTTGAGGTTTTTTCCTCCATCTTTCAGTGATGTGTGGAGACATTTGTGTCTTATTTTGCTGTATATAATAAGTGCTGTGGTATGATCCAAATGTCACTATCTGGCATGCTATTCTCCCAAGTAAGAAATAAAAACATTGTCTATCTTTGAAGTACTAATACTGCTTTATCTTGCACAATAGCTTGAGTTCTCCGTTCAAGTCAGTATTCAACCAACTCTAGGGTGAGAGACATTCGACTTTAGCTGTGTGAAAGTTGGTTTGCTAAGCTAGCCAGCTGTCCAAGCTCTTTTAAAGTTAACAAAGAGAAGTGGCAAATTCAAAGACCAAATATTTATGTCATAGACATTCATTTTAAGATGAAATAAGTTGTTCTTTGGATGTACTGATTGCTTTCTACTGACTGGAGTGGGGGTCTGGTTAACTGGTTGAGGTTGGACATTGAGTTTTTAAGTGAATGAACCTAATGGTGAATTTCCATGTTGAAATTCCTTACCCAAAAAAAACATAAGCTTTTGTTAAGGAATCCATCCTATCTCGATACCTTTTGTTCTTTTAGTATTCTTAATGAAAAATAATGGGGGGTGGGGGGCAGGGGAGATTGCATTTTGTTGTTGTTGTTGGGGTTTGTTTTTCTGTGAAAGTCAAAAAAATCTGTATTGCCTTCTGATGAACAGTTATTGTGGGACAGTATTGGTACTGCCTAACATTATTGAACAGGCGAAGAATATGAAAATTATTCCAGAATTATTGCTAATCAGGACAGGAAAAAATAAACATTAATCATTTAAATTGATTTGTAATGTACTTTTAGAAAGTCAGGAATTCCAAGTAAAACCTGCTGAACTTGTTCATGAATAATCCATTAAAAATACTGGCAGTAATTTTCGTGGCACTATCTTTTTGCACATTTGCTCTTATTGTTCTTATTGTTAAGACAGTTTCTTCTCCTCCTTCAAATCAAACTTGAACTTTCACACTTTCTGGTTCGGGCCACAGCTCCTTGTCCTAATGTCTTCTGAGACTAATACCTTCTTTCATCTATATGTTTACCCTGAAGGTATTTGATTAACGCAATTCACAGGTTGTGACACCTTGCATACCACATGGTCTCTGTGTTGCACTAATTTCACTCCGGTATTTTATAACTGGTTATGCTGGAGTTCCACAAAATCAAAAAGAGCAATTTCTCAGTTATCTCAGAAATTATCAATGTTTAACACAAAAATCTCGTAATAACTGTGTTCTGTGTAGAGAAGTACCTCACATTAACGGTGTGGAAATGCAGCTAATTTTTCAGGGATCAAAAGAGTACTGCTCACTCAATGGACCTTTTCCCAAATGCAGTGCTTTCCCACAATAAAGGCTGATGTGTGAATATTGCTCTCTGAAGCCTTGGATAATCTCTTGTCATTTTCTCTTCTCTTTTAGCTGATGGATGCACTGACTGGTCTGTGGATTACAAGAAATATCAAGTTCTAGTGGGAGAACCTGTTCGTATAAAATGTGCACTCTTTTATGGATATATTAGAGCTAATTACTCCCTAGCCCAAAGTGCTGGACTTAGTTTGATGTGGTACAAAAGCTCTGGACCTGGAGATTTTGAGGAACCTATAGCTTTTGATGGAACTAGAATGAGCAAAGAGGAAGACTCCATTTGGTTCCGACCAACAGTGGTACAAGACAGCGGGCTCTATGCATGTGTTATAAGGTACTGTATTTTAATATATTGTATTTTAATTAACCAGATATGAAACATGGCTCATAATAGTGAGACTTTTGTGTCAAAGAAACATGGGGTTTGAGTGTGTTCCTTTTTCTTCTCCTGCTGGTACTCCCTTTCCTGAAGTATTTAATGATTAAGTAGAAATTACTGTTGAATGTATTGAACATTTTACTTTTTTTTTGGTAAAATTTTAGGTTATTTATAGCAAAATCCCAAATTTGTGACATGGGTGAGACTGGATGCATGTCACGTGCTCCTGCTTCTGATTCTGGTTTGACTGTTACAATCACTATCCTAGCATAAAGATTTCACATTCAGATTTAGTTTCATGTGGATTTTATGTAATCGTTTCATTTAATTCACCTTTTTTTTTCTGTAAAAAAATGTTATTTGATGTAAGTAGTTGCATCAAGGAAAATGGAAGGTGAAATTTCATCATTTTTGCAGACATATATCCTCTATGATCACATCTGGCTTAACCTGATAATAGAGGCTTGGTGCCAGATATTTTCCAAAGGTATTTAACCTTCTGATGCATCAAGGTTTATCACAATAACTTGGACTAGATTCTGCCTCCTGTTTTCTGAAACAGGTGTTCAGCTTCTTTCTGCACCTTTAAAATGGTTTGCACTAAGATTTTGTTCTGGCCCTTTGCAGTCAAAAAAGATCATCCAGGTACTTTCATATTGTCTCACGGCCTTAGACTAGATTTTCAGTAGATGTGGAATTATGCAAATTAGAATTTGTATATAAAAAGTACAGAGAAGAGTCACTCCTAATTGTTGAAAGGTTTGCAGCCAGTTGAACAGATGAAGCAGTGTTCCTCTCTGTCTGCATATCTATGAAAAGAGTGTTGCTACTCAAACACAACGGAAACAGTTAAAAAGACAGAATAAGGCGACTGAGTATCTAGACAAGGAACACATAGTGGAGCTGTATCGATGTTGCAAGGAAAA